>WTSP01003218.1:84999-131431 GCA_025331215.1 Actenoides lindsayi
TGTCGAGCCTGAGGCGTTGAGTTGCGTGTCGTTCGTGGGGCTCGGGTGGGTGGTGGGGGACGACGGGGAGGATCAACAACAACCCAAATGATTATGTAACTTTGTTGGCACTCTTGTTGCCATTGTCATTAAATAAGTCAATATATAGTGCAATAAAAATATTTTGCTGCGTATTAGTGGAGACTGAACCATTTTTGCAAACACATAACTCTTATTCCATATTTAACAGTGCCTAGTGCTTCAGGACTTGCAGCAGTATGGGTACAGTCTTGTGCCCAGATATTAGGAATGAGATCTACTGAATTCACTCTTTTATCCCTTTTTTTTGGTTTGTTTTTAATTGAATTTAACCTTTTTTTTTTTATCAGAGGGAAGTGGACAAACATCCGAACTCTGTGGTTTAACTGTCCTTACCACAACTTCAGGAGGGATCAAACCAGAGCTACGATGGCCACATAATGTTTGGACTAGCTCCTTTCATGTGATGGGGTAATAGTCATTAAAGCTTTTGTGTATTTTTCTTTTTTTTTTTTTTAATTTCTGTTTAAATGGTGGATCCCAGGGCAACCTGAGGTCTTTTAGAGGTGGTAGAACAGCTAAAAAAAATAATTTCCGAGGTAAAAGGTCAATATATCCAACATGCATCAGCTCTTTGAGGAGGTGAAGATTTCCAGTGGGACGTGACAATGTGGACCCATGGATTTCTTCATCTCTGAAACCATGAAGGCCATCTCAGCCCTTCTGTCCTTTCCTGGGGCTTTTGTGAGAACTCTGTAGTCATGCTGATCCCTTCTCTGTCAGAGAGCAGAACTGCATCACCAGGAGTGAATAAGATAAAGGGTGCTGCATCGCTCATGTGCATCTTGCACGTTGCCTGCCAGACTTTTGCCACAGAAGGAGGTTAAAATGTGAGCTCTTCATCAGCTCTTTTCCTGGGAACACCAATGCTTCTGGATTGTACCCAGCTGAGAGCAGTTGTTGAGGTAGGTGATGCTGAGATGTCACCACCTTCTTTCCTGCGCTCGGATGTGCCACCTGCCAGCACCCAGGGCATGGAATATCCTTCTGGATAAGACCCTCCTGGAACTGCTCAGTGTCTGGTTTGGTTACACATCTACCCCTCACCCCTTAGGATGGCACCTCTGCACACCTGCTACCAGGGATTTAATAATATACCTACAAGCAGAAGAAGACCTTGGTGCTTCTAGTGTGGTCTTTTTGGCATGAAATAACAGATTTGCCCTGCAACAGATTCTCAGGCACAGGAGAGCCTGGAAAAGCCTGTCTCTCCTGGGTATGTAGGTCCATGGAGGAATCAGGGTTAAGGAATTTAAAAAAAAAATTTGACTCTACCTTTCTATGCTGCAGAAGTCTTCCTTAGGGGCACTGTTTCTGGAATATCTACTGACTGTAAAATTTATTGGCAGTGGGCAGAGTTAAATTAGATTGTCTCATCGTGATCACTTGAAGCAATTTCGAGGAAATGTAATCCTGCTTTGAATGACACAGTCAGATCCTTGTCTGCCCCATTTAATTGCTTTTACTACAGGATACTGATGCTTCAGATTGCAAATTCTTCGAGGCAAGGACTGTCTCTTTGTTCTGGGTTTGCAGAACATGTCCTGTAGTGAAGGCCGGGCCTCTGGCCCGACTACAAACACCTGGGTTACTTTGAATACTGAACTCAGGGTGCCAGAAGGGCTTTATGGTGGTGGCTGGAGGGTGTGAGGGTTGCAGGGTCCTCAACTGGCACAGCCGTGCTGGATGCTGACCCTGGTGTTCACAGCACCCACATTGCACTGAGTGACGTGCACAGTCTTCCATCCCTGTGATTGCTCTTGTTTATGGTGGGGCAGCATTTATTGTGCATGCAAATGTTATGCAAATTAATAACAGTGGAGGGTGTGGAAAAAATAATCTTGATTCCAATCTCCTACTTTTTCCTTTTAGCAACTATCAGAGATTCTTCTCTGGAATGTGCTGAGCTAAAGGCCCCAAAGGTGACACCTGGAAGCTAGCATCTCTGAAAGAGGTTACAGAGGAAGGAAAGGTGGAAAACGTATTATGGCGAAAGGAGAGTAGGCTGGTCCAGCGGGGACCCGCCAAAATAATCCACACATCAGATCATCTCCAGTTTAACTGAAAAGCCTTTGGTATATTGTGGCAGGGATTCAGTTGACGGTGAGACTCAAGTGGCCTGATTGTAAACAAGACTTGAAAGAGCAAAGACAGAGGAAAAGAAAATGGCTGTTTAAGAGATGTGACAGAAAGCACCACCAGAGCTCATTTAAAAGCATTTCCTCCACTCCTCTGTTGGCTTATAGGTCTCTTACAAGTGGAGGAGCTTTCTGCTTTTCTCTCTGCTCTTAAAAACTCAGCCTGCCAAACTCTCAGCCTCCCAGTTTCCAGTCTCTGCAGTCACTCTCGTGGTGCAGTCTGAGCCCTGCAAAGCTGCGTTCCCATTGATTCCTCCAGAGTGCACCTTTCTCCTGACATTGCCCTGCAAGAGGTTTAATTGACTTGGTTTGTATATGGGACGAAGAGCACAACAGAGTTGCTTAATGTATGAGTTAGTCACAAGTGCATTCTCTGCTTCAGGTTAGCCAGTTCTTGGCAGCCAACCATGGGAGGGGTGGCTTAATGCTGGCCTGCACCTCTACCATAATCTTCACTATAAGTTACCTGCTCTCCCATCCCACCTTCACCTTGCTCCCAAAGTCTGGGTGTGGCTGGCTTCCCTGCAGGGCTGGTGGTGGCCTTGGCCAGTGAGTAAGCAGTGTCATGCCCCAGTCTGGGGCTTGGCCATTGTTTGTCCCAAAAGTTCCTCTGTATGTGCCTCTCCACTGTGGGGGCCATGGTGCCCCCTCCCAAAGGGCTGGACCACCTCCTCAGGTGCTGGTAAACCACCTTCCCTTCACTCTCCATCCCCAGAAGCAGGCTGGGTTGTGATCCAGGCAAGCCTGTTCTTCAGGTATGTCTGTCTACATCCCTCTGACCAGTATTTCTGCTACAGATCAAATATACATTGCTGGGAAATTACCCAGCCTGTCATGATCTACACTTTCCATTGCAACCACAGCCATTGGCAGGAGCTGCTGGTGCACTCTGCCTGCCCCATCCCCTTCAGTCCTCATCCCCTGCTGTGCCACACCACCAGCCCTGGAGAATAAATGGAGTTTCCAGAGGGTAGTCTGCTGGCTTCCATGTCACTGGTCTGCAACCCTGGGGACCGGCTCTGCTAACACAGCCGGAGTTGTTTTTAATCTGCATTCCCCGAGCAATGTTTGTACTTGCAAGTCTGAAACCTTCCAACAGCCCTGGGTGCTTCGTGTTTGCTTCCGCAGAGGCTTGTGCTGTCCTTGTGCTGGTGTGCAGCAGGTACGTGGGGGTCATGCAGCTCCAGGAAGTTTGGTTTTAAACTGTGTGAGGTTCCCAAGTAAATACAGGAATCACTTTTTGCTCCTTTCTTAATCCTGTTAGCAACAGCACCACCCACAGTGCAGGAGACTCAGCACCTCTGGGGTGATAACCCCTAGGGCTGATCATTTTATAAGCTGCATGTTGGGCTCTGATCCTGTGGGGGTTTTTCCTTCCTTTCCCTTGCAGAGCCTCCCTGGATCTTCTCAACATGATATGTCTCTCTAAGTGTCTGTTCACCCTCATATCTACTTCTATGGTTGACATCTGTGGTAGGATCTGCATCCTTGCTAGGTCTGAAAAGACCAGAAGTTCTTGAATCACATCTCACTCCCTTCTGCTGACCTAAGGAATCCTGAGGTTCAGTCCCTTACCAGCGTCTAGTTTATCTAATGACAGAGAATTTCCTGGCCTGGGAGACGCAAACAGGATTACTATGAGCTTCCCTGGTATTGTTGGATCACATGAATCCACCAAAGAGTTTGGAAGACAGCTGAGTCTTCTGGATTTGGGGAAATAACTTCAAACTTACCAGGAACCATGTTCCTCAGAATTTCTGAGTACATAGATCACATTTTGCCAGCTCCAAGATAGGAAAATTAGTTCCTTGGCCCATTGTTCTCTTGGGACTCAGGCTGTCTGACTTCAGACCATCGATGGTGCTTCAAGCAAGTATGTATGAAATGGAGACTGCAGTCACCAAGTCCAAGTCTCAGTCCTAAATCACTGATAGGGAGACTAAAATCTTCTTTTTTTTTTTGTTGTGGTGATTTCAACTATTAAAAGCAGGCACTATTTAAGAACACATCCAGTACTTACTGTTCTCCATCAGCTCCACAAAGCTCCCCATGGCCAGTGCAAATGCTTTGTCTTGCAGCAGAAGCAAAGGGCTAGCCTGCGCAGGCTCTGTCTACCTAGATGGGACCATCAGAGAGCACTACTGCCACCTCCCAAGCCTTTATCCTACTGAAAGATATCGTCTCGAGCTTTCTTACACCCTCATTACTTTTAAATTATGGACCTTAGACAATAGATTGTGCAACAAGAGTAACAAAATGAGATGGACACAAGAAAAGAGTAGACACTTGCCCCTTTTCGAGGATTCTTCACTGCATTTTCATTCCTGAAGGATTACAGCCTTGACAAGGAACTGTTCAGCCCTCAGATGAGTGCAGAGAAAGAAAGTGATTTACAGCAGTGCTGACAAGGGGAGGAGAGTTTGGTTTCAAAATCTTCTCATCATGCTTTGCTAGGGCAATACAGTTGACGTTAAGTGCCTAGTAGGAAATATCACACGTCAACAGGGTTTGGTTCATTTTACATGGCTTCTGAGGCTGTATTTCTTTCTCAGCCTTTGAAATGAATTCCTCCTACATCAGTCACACTCCCCTGGTCAGGACATTGGCTAGAAGGAGATGACATTGCTGCTGCTGAGTGGGAACCAGCTACTTCAACTAGGAAAACTGAATCAGGCCACCAGTTCGTCCTCTACCCTGTCATCTCCTTTCATCCAAAACAAACCATCAGATGAAACCTGCCCACCAAGCACATTTTCCATTGACAGACCAAATTTACACCAGTGTATCTATCCAGGAACTGAGGCAGGTTGTTCTTTGCTACCAGGGTATGCTCACCTTGTTTCCAGAACATCAGAGCCCTCAAAAGCTAATTCTCTTCTACTATGGAGGAGATTGTGTCAAACACTTTCAATGTGACCACAACTCTTGTCTTTCCCCACGTGATCCTCCTTACTTCTTTCAGCCCAGCAGTGGGTTGATGCTTTCATGAGGTGAGGACCAGACTAGCTCTGCTGTATCCCCTGGTTTCAGTTTGGCAGGGACTGAAGCATCTCAGTTTTCCTCCATGTTATCCCCAACCTATTCTTCTCAATTATTATTTGCCTGCTGAGCTTCAAAAGGTTATGCATTCCCACATATGCTGAATCATAGAATATCTTGACTTGGAAGGGACCCATAAGGATTATCAAGTCTAACTGGGACTCCCCTGGGAAGATCATCTTGGCCTATGGGAAGACTTGTGACTAGATGAAGAGAGACTGCATCCCAGCATGGAAGATGATTTCCCACTGTGCTATGCATGCACAGAATCATAGAATGGCTCGGGCTGGAAGGGACCTCCAAAGGTCATCTAGTCCAGCCCCCCTGCAGTAAGCAGGGATACCCTCAATTAGACCAGGCTGCTCAGAGCCTTGTCCAACCTCACCTTGAATATCTCCAGGGATGGGTCCTCAACCACCTCCCTGGGTAGCCTATTCCACTGTTCTACCACTCTCAATGTAAAGAACTTTTTCCTGATATCCAATCTAAATCTACTCTTCTCTAATTTAAACCCATTACTCCTTGTCCTTTCACTACAGGCCCTCGTAAACAGTCCCTCTCCAGCCTTCCTGTAGGCTCCCTTCAGGTACTGGAAGGTCTCTAGTAGGTAGGCTAGTAGGACAGTCCCTGCTATGTTTGAAGCTGGACCAGCACATCCTTCTTAAAGGGAGGTGTTTCTTTCCCAGCAGCTTCCCTATCAGTGACTTCAGACTGAGACTCAGACTTTTGCAGTCGCCATTTCATACAGCCTTGCTTAACACACCATCCATGGTCTGAATCTAAGTTCAGATTTGTCAGTTTTTATTGTATTATTTATCACAGCTATAAAAGCTGCCAAGGCTTGGGCAATGTTCCTGGCTTCAGAAAAAAACCATTCACTGGAAGCTCATTCATGGGAGAGCAGACCAGGGGACCCAGTGCATGGTGTGGGAAAGCAAAGTGTGCAGCCCCGTGGGGACATCTCCAGTGCTGTAAGTGGCTAACAACTGGGTATAAAGCAGGTGTTTTCTTGCCTTACTTATTGTAAGAGGTGCAGACTGAGAAATGCAACAGCAGCATGGGTTTCCAGCATGATTTCTTCCTGCCCTTCAGCAAATCAGCCCCACTGGGGCATCTTTCCATGGTTGAGATCTAGCTGGGGCTGGCTGGAGCTGGGAAGAACAATGCTGCCTGGGAACACAGGTCCTTTGGTTCAGAGCACATCAGAGGCTGCCCCAGCCTCTGTCCTTTCCTTGGCCAGCTGGGACATGTGGTCAGTTCCCACCAAGGACCCACATCTCTGTGGAGCAGTGCCATCCAGCCCATAGGGGTGTTTACCAGAAGCTGCATGCAGAGAGCCCGGATTCCTCTTTGACTCAACACAACCTTTTTCTTTCCCTTCTAGTGGTTATTAACCCCACTGCCATGGGGTTTCCAATCACATCCGTGCGATGGAACACGGGGACAGGAGTGTTTCTGCCTACTGCCAGGCAGGGCACAGGCTTGCCAGGCATTGCACCTCTTCCCTCTATGTTTTACTGCACAGAGACAAATTTGTATGGAAAAGCCAAAGTTAGTGGCCAAAACAGCTGCTGCGTGATTGTGGTTGTTACAACAAAGTAGGCGTCATGGGTTTCTGCAGAATAAACTGAAAAGACAGGACTGTTAGCAAGCGGGTCAGGCAATGTCTGAAAAATGAGTTCAGCAGCATGTTGAACTCGTAGGGAGGATGGGAGACAAGCAGAGATGTTGGCTTGCTTGAGCTTTTCTATCAGTGAGTCCGAAGCTCTCTGTCTCTTGCTAGTGAGTGGCAGACAAAAGTGCTCAGCTAACTGTGATGGGGAGAAAGGGTTCTTCACATTGCATCCTGACTCCGGATCTAGTAAATTTGGGGATGGGAGTGGAAAAAGAGAGATGGGAAAATGGGATGCCTTTTATAGCCATCCATAGGCCAGTGATACCCACCTATCCTTGCAAGCAGTGCTCCTGGGACAGGGTTAGGAAACTGGGAAACTGCCAGCCAAAATTAGCTCTTTTAATCTTAGCAACACTAATTTTCACACTGCTTTCAAGTCCTGCACCTGGTCAGACTGGTCCCAGGCCCTAAAGATCCTGACCTGGGGGTCCTGTTGCAGGATAGCTGGGTTGAGGTGGGCGGAAGGGATCACCCAGGGATCCTTTCCCATGGGTGCAATGCCCCCTCTTGTGGCGAGTGGCCACGGTGGGTGCCTGAGCCGGGTCTAGGTGATGGGGGATGCTTGCTGAGCGGGGCTCAGCTGCTGGGTGTGATTACCAGGGCACACAGAGGGACCTGCCAGCCCTCCCATGGGAAAAACGTTCAGGAGATGGGGTTTGGTTTCTACAGACTCAGTGCACCCCAGAGCAGGCTTTACCATTGCCGCACACACACCCCTCCACTCCTCCCACTGCTTTACGTGGGGAAAAGCAGCAATTTTGACAAAATACTTGAAGCTGGCTTTCCTGAAGTTGGGATCAACCTGTTATTTTCCTCAGACACACTTCCCCTCTATGAGGAGCCTGCATAAACCAAGCCCCGGAGTGCTATTGGTGAAAAAAGAGTGTTCAGGAGTTTCACAAATGCACTTATTTTCACGAGAGAAAAACGCTGGGTTTTTTTTCTTTGTAATTCATTAAGCCAGGGAGGGACTTCTCCATCTGGCCACCCAGTTTCCCCCCTCCCACCACCTGGCAGCCAAATCTTGGTTTGCTGAAAGGCACCTCCACTTCCTCTCACCCTTTCAGGGGGACTTCAGTTAAACCCTCAGCCACGTTCCCCAGGGAAGGCTGCGCTGCTGGTACAAGTGAGCGCGGCAGAGGGGAGCTGCCCGGGGGCGAGCAGCAGGTCGGGGTGCTAGGTGTGTCCCACGGGTGGGCAGGCAGCGTTGCACTGCCATGGTCCCCATCCCCAAACCGGCCAGAGCTCAGCGAGCCTTTGCTCTCACCTGCTCCCCACGCGCTGCAGTTAGCTTCCTGTGACTTTAAAGTTCCCTCGGTGCACAAAGCAAAAGAGGGAGGAGAAAGGGTTTCATCATCACTCCCGCGAGCAGACTTATAAAAACTTTGTGCTCACGCTGTCTGCCTCACTCACGGGCTGTCAGGGTTTTTGCTGCGGACTGTGTGGGCTGCCAGCGACAGGACAGGCCAGAGAAGGACAGGCGCCTGTGTGCAGTCCAGCTATTCGGGGCTCCCCAGGAAGCCACCACCATGGGAATCCACCCTGAAGCCAGCAAATCCCCAGTCGACGTCCACAAAAGGTCCAGCACTTGCTCCCAGAGTGTCTTCTGTAACATCAAGGTAAGGAGCGGTGCCTGGCAGGGATGCATTGCTTCCCGGGTGGGGAAGGAGGAAGATGCTCGCGTGGGGAGTGACCCCAGCCTGCTCCGCAGGTCCCTGCGCTCCCGGTACAAACCACCAGTAAAATGAAGGGTGCTCGCTAAAATGCAGGATTTGAAAGGCAGTCCTGGATAACACCTCTGAGGTCTGTCCTGCTCGGCACGCAGGGGGGCTCAGTGGGTTCCCGAGTGGTAACCTGCGTGTCCCATGGGTGCTCTGCCTTGTGGAAGCGGTGTGGGCAGCTCTCTGTAGGCTGTGGAGCTTACCCATGGTGTCCGGTACGCGCTGTGCTGCTGCTTAGGGAATGATTAACCACATCCTGGTGCAAAAAGAAAGCACTGCCTTATAATAACACTGACTTGCTTTAAAAAACTTGGTGAGAAAGGCATTTTGAGTGACAGAAGCACAGTCTCGGAAAGCTGAAGTGGGTTTTCTGGTGTTGGCTGTCCAGTTACTCATCTGCCTCTATTAGCAAGGTGAGAGCTGTCATCTTTAAGCCGGTCTCTGCCTGAGCTTCAAGTTCTTGAGCTTGCTGCCTGCATGAGAAATCTCCAGCCACCCAGGCCACTTCTCATGTTTTAAACCTTGCTAACCACCGTGTTTTTACACCACCCCTCACCCTGTCATTTTTGGATGGGCACTGAGGCTGCTGCACATGCTGGTTCCCATCCCCGGGACATCCACCTGCCTTCGCCAGGGTTTCCATAGGTGGGGGCAATTTTTGTGGCTTGTTTGTCAGCACCTCTGCATCATGGCTTGGGATGAGTAATACCACACAAAACCAGAGCCCTTCTTGTAGTTTATGCTCTTTCCTGGAACTATGTACAGGTCCCTTCAGCTGCATGCTTGCAAAAGTATCCTGAGACTGAGAAAATGTTGTCAAACTCAATGCCTTTTTCAGGATGTAAAACATTAGGGTTAAGCAAAAAGCCTCAACAAATGTTAATCAATTTCTGCACCCCCCAGATAGTCGCAATCTGCGGTCTGTGTGTGCTGCAGCAGTTGGGCTGGACGCTCAGCACCCCACATACCCCAGGACACTTGGTCAGGGGACCTCCTAGGGGCATTTGGCCAAGGGCAGATGACAGAGGGGTGTCGCTTTGTCAGAGGCAGAAGGTCTGGCTGTGCCAGGAGGTGGCTGGCTGGCTGCACCCATCAGCTCCAGCTCGAATGACCCAGCGTCTGGTGCTGGCTGGAAGGCTCGAGTCTTAATTTCAAAATGAGCAAGGAGCCTGGAGCTTCCCAGATGAGACAGGCACCTATCACTGAACCTGTCTGGAGGGTCCTAGGAGGTGACTTGGGAGGGAGAGGTGGTGCTGCAGCACTTGGTGTGGCAACCGTGTGTGGGACCACATGCAGAGTGATCCCAGGAGCAGGAGATGCCACCAGAAACCCCCACCTCCTGCCTGCCCTGGCTGGTGCAAATACAGCTGCACTAAGGGAAAACCGGTGTGTGGAAAAAAAAGCACTTCTGATTTTAAAAGTCAACAGATTTTTGCTAAGTCAAGGGGAACCAGCCCTTGATTTAGCACAGCCCAACACCAGTACTGAGCAAGAGTGTTAAGGAACAGTCTGAACTCTATCACAACATGCTTGCTGGCATCAGATGGATGATATGTACCATCCAGAATAGCAGATAGTCATGTCTCCCATCCCTTGGAGAAAACGTGTATAAACTGACAGCCAGTGATATCCCCCACCCTTTTCTGATCTATTTACCTTTCCTGTGCTGTGATATTTGTGTTAAAAAGATATACACATTAAAAAATAACTGCTCCAAGGTAGGCAAGCAGTAGTGTGCGTGAGGTTGTCAGTCCTTTCAGCTCCTTCCACATTAGTAGAAAATCAATGTGTCACAACTGAATTTCCAGGTTTGGGAAGTTGTTTTGTTGTGAATGAGTCATCAGAGGGTGAGCCGTGCAGTAAGCACCTCAGTTCATATGGCGTTATAGCTGTTGTTCGTATGAGAAGCCATTGGTGCTGTGAATAATGAGTTATATAAAGTCTTCGTTCAGCACCTGATTGTGTGGGAAGCTGCTGGTATCATCTCGCACAGAGACAGGTACTATAAAGGGGGTTAAATTAATTCGACACAACGTCTTTGCATAAGTGGTCGCAGTTTCTGACAGGGACAGTATTTCCAGCACAGCAAAATCCCCTAGATGCAGCAGGTTCCAAGTCTTAGTCACAAAACTCGTATTTAATCCACAAAATTCACATGCCGGGATCATTTTCAGAGTGCCTTTTACAGGGCTGGGGCCCAAAGGAATGAATTATTTTACTGTGCAAACCGTCTTGCCCCTCCATGTTCCCTGGCACAGGGACCACCACCTCCCTGCACCAGTTCCCATTGCTCTCAGGTTGTTTTTCAGCACTGGTCGTGTCACCACTCATGTTCAGAGGTGCAGAAGCACAATCGTGCCCAGGATGAGCATCAGAGAGGAATAGGTCCTGGTGGAAAGCAGTGGTTTTAATGGTTCTGCAGGGATTTGAAGAACAGGATGGGGATGGCAGCTTTGGCAATGAATGGGGTGAAAGCACTGCTGGGGATACAGGAGGGTCAGCGCAGAAGTAGGTGCTCAGGAAGGCAATGCCCTCTGTCTGTGGCCACTGGTTCCTTCCCCTGCTCTAACACAGCAGGTGTTTACAGCTGATCTCTGCACCCTGTGGGAATCTGGTTGGTGATGGTCCCCTGTTGCTGCTGTGGAAGTTACTCCCTGTTACAGCTGGGTGTTAATGACTGTAGCTAATGCTGCACTTACACCGAACAACACTAAGGCTCTGTCTGTGCTTGTATTTAACGGCAGCGACTGTCTCAGCAGGCAGCTGGTCATTGTGCTTTTGGTTTTGAGTGCCCCCTCAGATGTGGCAGTGTTCCTTGAATCCCTCTAGAAGCTAGCTGTTTGTCTTGAATCACCCTGAAGAGAGAAAGCAAAAGGCCTTCAGTTTTTGGGCTGGGAGGTTGCTGCCGAGCATTTAGAGCATCTTGGTAATCCCACAGCAGTGGCGGAGGTGGGTGATGATGAACAAGGACAGCTCTCTGCTTTGAAGTTCATCAGAGCTTGTGCTGACTGGCACTGTGATTTTGGGGGGGGGGTTGCATCTATGCTTGGTAAGTGCAGGATGAAGCCAACCTTCAGGTGGATGCCAGCACATGGTGGCACAGGGGACACTGAGGACCTCACAGCCTAAAGGGGGGAAACAGGTTTGAAAGGTGGAGGAGAAGTGGATGGCTAATCATTTTGATACCCATGCATGTCATGGACCCCACTGATGTCCTCAATCCAGAGTCCTAACCACTGTCTCAAGTCATCACGCCTGTGCCCATCTTGCCCTTCCAGACATGTGCTGAGGAAGGATTATTTCAAAGCTGTAACCTATTTGCAGTGCCTCAGATGTTTGGGGTTTTTCAACTTTGTTGTCTCTTCCGTGGTTTTGTGCTAGTTTAATTGATAGCTACTTGCTTGTTCAGGATCCCCAGAAACATGACAAGGAGGGGAGCTTTGTAAGTATCTTGTTACTTATCTGAGTTGGACTGGTGTCCTGATTTGAGCTAGAACATGGCCACTTCTGTTCAGTGATTTTACTTTTCAGCTCAGTCTCTTCTAAGTAACAGCACTTTCTGAAATTAAGGGCATCCTTTTGCATACAGTGTCTGCTTCTAGAAGTAATAGTGCTTAATGTTTATAGTTACTACTAAGGACTGGTGTTCAGAAAGGCTTTTACTTATGTTTGCTCATGTAGAAACCAAGGTCACTGCTAAAATTTGTGTACCACATTGGGGCACTGCAAAGCAAGATGTTGCATCTGTAGGGAGAAGTGAACAGCACAGGTGACCCTGAAGTGACCAGCAAGGGATTCTATCCCATATATGTTATATTCAGTATAAAGCTGAGGGATCACAAGGTTCAATCTCTCTTATTCGATGGCCAGCATCCAAGGGGGACTCTGTTCTGCCTTCAGTCCCAATCTGTGTGTTCCTCAATCCAATTCCAGAATCCAGGACTTGATTTTGGTTCCTATCTGCCACTGAGTCTGGTCTGGGACTTCCCCAGTGCCTTCTCCACAGCACTGGTTGTGATGATGAAGTAATTGTCATTGGGGGGGTGGGTGGGTGGGTTCAGTATTGGGTTTGTTTATATTTGTATATACTTCATTTTATTCTTATTATTTTCATTAGAGATGTTTTAGTTTTCAAATCCATAAGTCTCTCTTCCTTATTCCCTTTCTCTTCCCCTTAGGGAAGGGAGTGGGGTTAACAGAGAGCATCTGTCATTCATCTAGTGTCCAGGATGAATGCAGGAGAGCAGCTTGAAATGGTTGGGAGTGCAGGCAGGGGGAGGCTGCATGCTGCCTGGCATGGAAAAGGAAGCAGGAAGATAATGCAGAGTTATTGTCAATTCTGTCAGCTGGAGGGAGTCCAGGAGATTTAAAATCCTTAGGGGCAGATTTAAATTGGGTACTATATTGGGGCAGGGCGAGGAATGGTATGGTAGAGTGTAGGAGAAGGGACAGCAAGGTCTATAGACTGTGGGGTCTTGGCTTTAAAGTATCCCAGGGTGAAGATGTTGGAGGTATTTGGAGTACGATGGCCAGGAGCTGGGACCTCTCCCCTCCCTTGGGATGCTGGATGCCTTCTGCAGAAGAAACGGAAGCCTTGCCTTGGGGTCTTAAGTCCCAGCAGAACCAGGGCACGTTTTTGTCCCTTCCTTTAGAGGGACTAAAGGAATTTGCTGAGAGGAATGTATTTCAGAAGCCTGGAGGTGTAACATTTGCACTCTCATATCCTGTTGGAAAAACTTATAAATTGCTTTATTTAGCTGTTAGCAAGAATAGGAGATTTATCAAGTCAGTGATCTGAAGACAGCGTGTCTGCAGGTTTGGAGAAGAAAGCACTGGGAGGAGAAAGTCTTTGTTGATTAGAGCCATTGGTTTAAGCAGAAAAAATAAAAGGCTATTCCAATACTGGGCACTGTGCAAGGACAAACGGGGTTACATGGAGAGAAGGACTAACTGTGACTGGGATCTGCCAGCATTCAAGGTGATGGTGCTGACGTCAGAAACCAAAGATTTGGTGTGAATGTATCCAACACTGTGTTAATGTCTGGGTTTGGTTTGATCAGGTTTCAAAAGGGGAGAACCACTCAGCCCTCACCAGCAACACCGGTAGCTGGGGAAGAGCCACACAGTAATACTGGTTGGAAAGTTTAGTGGGATCAAGGTCTAGGAGACATGAAACAAGGTAATTTTATGAGGGGCGAGGTGGTTCGGTGCCCAAACACAACCAAGGAGTGGTCAGCATAGATAAGATTATCATGAGCAAAATGGGAGAGGAGTGTTGCTGATAGCTGAGCACGAGGCATGGGCAGGGCGTGTGAGAGGAGTGTTTACATACGCTTGTGGGTAAGGGAAAACAAAGCCGAGCTGAAGCTACCTTCAAGGAAATCACAATCGGATCCTGACGCACCATAAAGAAGAGACCTTCGTGAAAAATGAAACAGCAAAAACCCAATGGTGCAATCCACCTTCGTGCTCGGTCTGGCTGCAGGAAGAAAGAAGGCTGCATAATGATGTAAACTGTATTTTGTAGACAGGAATATTTTCTCAGCAGCAGCTTGGGAAGCATCAACCCCTCTCACCCTACATGCTGAGAGTCTGGTCTCAGCAGTTCTCTGCAGCCAAACCCCTCATTTCTTTCTGACATCTGCAATGTGCATGTTAAGGCAGGGGTGTGGTTTTATGTCCCCTGGAACACTCTCTCTACAGCAACTGAGCAAAGCAGGACTGGCGTGGACCTTGCAAGGGCTTGGGGATATGGTGCAGGGAAATCCAATGTGTACGTTCACTGCATAAAGAGCAAACGGTGTCTTTGCACCTGACAACTGGGGGCTGTAAAGTATGGATGACTTGGCAGTAGACAGTCATCATTGCAACTAATAATCTGGACAGCGGTGTGCTTCAGACAATCCCTAATCATTTTAATTTTTTAATAGTTTATTTTTTGCAATAGAAATAAAATTTAGGAGCCAACTTCTGCCATTGGACCATGTCCTGTCCTCAGAGGTTTTGTACTAGGAGACGTTTCTCTGTGGCAGGGTATTTAGTTCCTTCTGTGGAAATGTTGTGTTGTCTTTTTTTCTTTCTATCTTTCACGGTGCTTTTTGATCTATAAATCTAGGCAGATGTATGTAGAAAAGAGATGCTGAGGAGGGATGTATTCCCCCCACATATCCATAAACTTTTCATTTCCAGCTGATGTATTTCTTTTGAACTGAGTGATCTCAGCTGTCCTACTGCAGGAGGATCTCATAGTGTATCTGGTGTTGATCATATGCAAGCTCTAAAATAAACAACCTGTCTTCTCCCTGACTATTATAGTTTTGGGGATATTCTTACTTCCAAAAGTTCCCCCCTCCCCTTTCTCCTTTTCTTTCTTTTCACTTTGGAAGGTCAGGAGAGTAAAATGGCAGAAGCCTTCAGAGGTGGGCAGGTTGGAGTCGCCTGCTTTGGGCCATGACTTTCCACTGAGGTCAGACAATTTTGCTTTGTCTCTCTGTAGCCCAAAGTGCAACTCTGGTAGTGTTATGCAGAGGGAAAGAGCTAATAGAGCATCCTTACCAGACAGCAGCCCTTTCCAAACATTTACTCCAGCCAGATTTATTTTGCGTC
Source organism: Actenoides lindsayi (assembly GCA_025331215.1). Lineage (NCBI taxonomy): Eukaryota > Metazoa > Chordata > Aves > Coraciiformes > Alcedinidae > Actenoides > Actenoides lindsayi. The sequence goes on from WTSP01003218.1 coordinate 100,257, forward strand.
TTCTTGCAACAACTGCACTTGGCTGCATCCTATCTCACTGCCATCAGTCAGCTGGGAGCAGTTTGGTAGATTCTTTGAGGATCTCCACTCCTCTTTACAGCTCCCCAGGCGGCTCCTGCATCCATCTAATGAATGGCCCTTTTCATCCACGCTGCTAGCAGCGCTGCCGTGGGAAGGGCTTTGGGCGCGATGGTTAGTACCAGTGTGTGCATGTGAGAGCCACAGCCAGGAGCTGCCCATGCTCTCTCCTCACAGCATGACCTGCACCACCAATATTTCCACCTTGCCTATCTCCAGGTAGGGCTGCCAAGGTGAAGGCACTGAAAAATGAAGTGAGATGTTACTTTGGACATGAGTGCCACTACTACAGCGTGAAGCTGTGGAAGAAGAACAAGGAACTACCCAATAAATCACTCCTCAAGGTGGCAGAGAAGAAGGGGCAGTGGATGTGCTGCATCTAGCAGCATCTTCTCAAGCCCCAGGTCACTGCAGAACAGAGACAGGCTCCCACCTCAAGGAGTCTCCTGGATCCTGGAGGCTCTGTAGAGGCAGCTGCCTCCTTTGAAATAAAAAGAAACCTGAATCCAACACATGCACGTGAGGGTTATTAAGCACTTTGTGTTTGTTGGGTTTTTTTCTTATTTAACCCAACTTCCCAAGCATTTTACCATCTGTCTTGATGACTCAGGGATGCTTCCCCAGCCTGCCCTCCCCAAAAAAACTCATATGAAGGAGTCCATCTTTCATAATAGGCTTTTCTAAAGTCCACCTTCCATGTAGCTGTTTGTTAAGGCCGGTGACAGTTGTGACAGAGGTCACAGTGCATTCTCTTACATAAGCATTATGGGAAGAGACACGAGATAAGGGAATACTGCTTAGTGGACCCAGTATGTGACATGGGTAGTGGGAGCGCCTGCTGCCTATCAGCATTGCCTAAAATGGTGCCTCCTCCCAGTGCATGCATCTAGCCTGGGGAGCAGCAACCTCCCTCTGACTCCAAAAGCTTCTGAACCCAGAATCACTGACCTTAAGGGTGGGTTTACCCCCTGGCTCTGGATTCCTCATCCTTGTCCGCTTTATGAGTTTAGCACAATGCTAGGAGACCCTCTTTCTCCTCCCACAGCTTTATTTTATTCCCTGTGAGCTTCAGGGACATGGAAAGGGTGCAGGTGAATCTTCTGAGGTGGTTGCAAGGACTGAAACGCTGTTTCGGACATCTCCCAAGAGCGCACTGGGGACCGTGGCCATACCTGGCATACTATGTCTTTGTACCAATATAGGATCTCAGCCTTGCTGCCACATCCTCATACCTGGGGGCTGCCTGGAGTCCAACCCGCCCTCCCCTCAGCCCCACTAGCCCTCTGGGTCAAGTTGAATGTGTCTGCTCTGGAGGAGGTTTGGCTCAGGACTGAACAAATGGCTGCCAGCTCCCTGCTTTGAACCTGGGAAGTGTTGTCCAGACTATGAAGCAAACCATCCCCTCTCTTCCCTGCAACAGGGTAGGTGTCTCTTCCTTACAAAAAAGCATTCCCTGGGGGGTGCAACTCCCCGCGAACTGGGTGGGGGGGATTAGTGTGTCTGTGAGGGACCCTCCCCCAGGCGTTTGCTTCCCTTTTAAATGACGTGCGTCTTGGAAAAGAGTGAAGCGTCTTCTGTGAACAGCCTGGAGTCAGGATTGCTCAGGGCTCTGAAGGGAATGTGAGGATGATTAAGAGGGGGTTTAGGGGGGGAATGCATGTAAGTGCATGTCTTTGGCTGCCTGCGATTGCTGCTTGCAGCTCCAAAAAGACACCAGGCTCTGATGGGAGCATCTGCTGTGGAGGGTCAACACTTCATATTTGTGGAAGTGCCCCCAACTCCTTAGCCTCCCACCATACCTTCACCCTCGGGGCTGTTATGTCAGCTTTGCATAAGCAAAACATCCCTTCAAATGAGCGTGGCTCTTCTTTAAAAAGTCCTCCTTCATTAAGTGTTATGGAAGATGGATGATAGCAGCTCTGTCCCCTCCTGGGGTTGCTCGGCGGGTGCGTGCGGCCAACACAGCACATTTGGTGTTCTCTGTAGCTGGAAGGGACCAGGTTGGTGCTGGTTTCTATGGTCAAGCAGGTGGCCAGCATGAACTTGTAGGGCTAGGGACACAGGGGGAGAGGGACAGAGATGGGAGAGACTTGTGACAGCCTGTGACAACCTGCAAGGGGACACAGGAGAGTGGTGCCCTTCACCTCCAACCAACCTCAGAGGTCTGCTCTTCCTAGCTAGAGTGTATCAGCCAGTGCCAAGGTCAGGCAATGCACAGGCTCCTTTTGGAGATACCTCCAAGTAAGCCCCTCTCCCAGCTATTTGCACTCAAAGCCTTCAAGCTTTGGTCTGTCATTATTATAATTAGACTTGAGTCTGCTGAATAGAGGGGAAGTCTTCTATTAGGCACATCTCTCATCTCTGGACAGTTGAAGTCTCTCTGGAAAAGCCAAGCTCCAGGTGCCCAAGTCATGGAGCAAAGGCTGTTTTGCTTTGCTTTGACTGTTTTGGGTGGCAGCTTCTTCCCAAGCAAAAAAACCCAACTCCTCTGTCCTTCCTCTCCCCAGGCTCTCCACATCCAAGGTCTGAGGCTGCTATGAGATCTCAGTACCATCAGCAGTGTGGGGCAGGATCAGGTCCCCTGAGCATCACTCCTGCTCTTCTGCCTTTTCTGCTAACTGCTCTCAGGAGTCATGGGCAGAGGGGGAGCAGTTTCACTCCAAAGTCTTTCCCTCCCCTCATTGGTGCTCTCCAGCTGCATTTCTCTTGCCTTGCCTTCCCTCATGGCAGGCAGCCCCAGTCTGCTTCCAGGCATCTCGGGATCCATGGCCCCATTTTGTGCATCCCCAGGGACTCACCAATGCATAAACTGTCTCACACCATCTTCTGACAGCTCTGTCTTTTCCTACCTGCCCTCTCTGACCACCTCTGTCCCTCTTATCTCCTGCCCCCCATCCTCTTGTGAAGGACAGCCAGTGCTGTTTCCCCATGGTCCTTCCATGCCTCTACCTTCTCCCCAACCCCAGCGTTTCTGGAGTCAGGCTGCCCCTCCTCCTCATATTCCCTCCCCACCAGCATCCTCTCTCTCCCCAGCATTTCCCATCTCCCCATCTACCCTGGGATTAAACTGACATTTGCAGCACTAAATTCAGCCTCAGTGATCCACCCTCTTCCCTCCCCGTTGGTAAACAGTTTTGCTTCTCCAGCTGACGCCTTGCATGGGGAGAGCTCTCCTTCCAGCTGCTCTGCATCTCAGGCAGTCCCGGCCCTCCACTGTTTAGCCAACACTTCCTTATTCAAATGACTTCAATAGGGTCTGGCCAGAGATGCAGGAACAGAAATTAGTGTTCTCTGGCAGCAAGATCCCCTCTCCATTTCTCATCCTCTGCTCCAGACCAGCCTGGCTGGACTATTTACATGGTGATCCCAGGTCAGGATTGGGGAAGGTGAAGGTGGTGAGTCCAGCTTTCACCGACAGGACCATGTGCTGGGATGGATTTTTGAACGTAGGAGTTGATAGCTGGAGGGTGTAGAGGTCATTCTGCTTCAAGAATTTACTTCCAGATGTTTCACTTCCACTTTGTCCCTGTGTGGGAAGGTTTCCCATGTTACACCCCACATTGTTGCTCTGCGGCTTTTTGTCAGGGCAAAGTCCCAGCCTGGGACTTTGTCCTCTCTTGCTTGGCTACTGCAGTGGCAGATGCCTGCCTGATGCTAGTCTGTCTGCTGACACTTCAAGGTGTTGCTGAGGAGCTGATGATGGCAGCTTGTCCCTGTGACCCTTCTTTCCTCTTTTTTCATGTTTGCCTTTCTCCTTCAATCTTTTTTGTGGTCTCCATGTTGTTCCTAGCCTGCCCTCATACTGCCATTTTCTCCTTCTCCATCATCTCCATCCTCTTCTTTCTCTCTGTCTGTCATCATTTCTCCCATCTCTTATCTTTTAGACACTCATCTGTGTCTTCTGGCTGGTGCTATCCTCCTTTGCAAGAAAAGCTTCCCAAGAAGCCATCATTTTGCGCTTCTTCTTCTACCCAAATTCTCTCGCAATTGCTGGACCTGGCTCCGTGTCCTCCTCTGCTCCCCATAAGGCCACTCCACCCACCTATGGCATTTGCAACCTCTGTGTCGGGTGGACAATTTCATTCTTTTCCTGGTTTTGGGGTTTTTTTTTCACACAATGGGTCAGGGCTTCTGGGCGCTACCACCATTTCAAATAAATACTAATAACGAGCATTGCTGCTCTCCTAGCCAAGGACATAAGGAATTTGTCAACCCTGCAGTACTTTTGAGCCTCCATTCATCATCTTGGGCTTCTCGACGTTATCTTTGTGGAACACATTTCCGGTATTCAGCAAATATTTGATTTCCTGTGAATTTAAATAAAAAGACCTTTTTCCTTTTTTTTTTTTTTTTTTTTTTTTTAAAGATGATTTTAAAATACTTTTGGCACCATGTGGATGCATTCCATTCCAAGAAAAATAAAGGAAAACTCTTCTGACTAAATATAGATCAAAAGACATTTGTGAGCTGCCTCTTGCATCCCTGGCTGAGAGTTCTTTCCTCTCCCAGGCCACCCAGGCTCTTTCGACCACACTTCTGCCTTGCCCCATAAACTCTTCCTACATTCTCCTTGCTCCAGGCAAGCTCTGCCTTCATTCAGCTTGGTTTCTTGCTCGGCTCACAGCCTGGCTCAAGGGAAAGATGCTGTTTTCAGAACGCTGCAGAGGTTTTCCAGTAGTGAGACCACGTTATGCATATTTCATCCTTTCCCTCTGAGGCGTTGAAAGCCCGTTTTCAATTTCTCCTTGCAACAGTCCTTGGAGCGGGGTCTTTTAACTGGCTTTACAGTAGAGGCCAAGGGGCCAACTGGAAATACTGGATCTCAGGTGGTGTAAACCAGCATGGCTCCCCACCAGCTGCAGCATGGCATCTGCAGGTTTGGCTCTAGCACGGTCCAGGAGCACCCACTAAGTCTATGCGAAGTCAAGCCTGTCTCCTTTATCATTGTGCAACTGCCAGTGCAGCAGGTCCTCCTCAGGCTGGAGGGTTGCACAAGGATTGCCACAGTGCAAATATCGAGGAATATTAACAGTGCTAAAGCAGGGGAAAGTGAAAAGGAGAGCTTCTTGTCCTCTCTTCTGAACACTGCATCGCTCGTTTTGCAAAATTAAGTCAATCAAGGATCCAGGACTGAGCCCTTCTGTAAATCTGTTGCATGACAGAGGTGCAGCCGTGTTGGCCAAATTGAGTCCATGTGTGTATGGCTGTCAGATCCCTTGCATGGGACATGGTTACCAGCAGTTACACATCAGCAGGGCACTAACTGGATACTAACTGGGATGGCTTTTTTTTTTTTGCCTGCAGGTGTTTGTGCTGTGCCATGGGCTTCTCCAGCTCTCCCAGCTCCTCTACAGTGCCAACTTCAAGAGCAGCCTCACCACCATCGAGAAGCGCTTTGGGCTCTCCAGTCTCTCTTCAGGTTTCATCTCCAGCTTGCATGAGGTAACTGGGTTGAGGAATTCATGTTGAGGCCCCAAGAGGTGTCCAGAATGCAGGGGGGACCTTTCCAGAATAGGGTCTCAGGGTTGTTCATGTTGAGTGCTTCCCCAGTCAGGCCTACATGTGCTGGATCAATCAGCTGTTGTTGTGCACTTGGACACCTCTTCACACTTCACTTCTGCTGTACCACATGCTGGGAGGTTGAATGTAGGGTTATGTGGTGAAGAAGTGACCTTGGAGGGCAGTAACAGAAAGCAGGTTGCTTCAGAGGAGGCCACTCCACCCTGGGATGTTATACATCTCCATCAGAGGCAGAAAACATACAATGTGAGCCTTCTCCATTGATCACAGTTTTCGCAGCTCTTGTGATGAAGAGCATTTTACTACGAGTAGTATCCACACAACTACAGTTCTGTGAACAATTTCCAGTAAAAGTATCTTTTCATGGGTTTCTCACGGGCTCTAGGAATGGTCCTGGCCTGAGTCATTCCAAGCTTTCTCTAGAAGGAGACCTTGACCAGCAGTGTTTCCAGGATCTATCCCTCTCTCCAGTGCCCCCAGCTCCTGATGGCCCTGTGGTGAAGGACTGACTGTCACTGACATATTGCTGAGCTGGATGGGGATTTTCTCACAAACACTTTCTAATCATTGACTCTAATCATTTTACCAATCAACCAGCACTTTTATCTGGGGTTAAAAAGAGTGGTTCAAAGCCTGTTGAGACCAGTGAAGGACTTCCCACTGATTGTGACTAGGTCCAAAGCACACAAAGAAAAAGAGCTGGTAGGGACAGTTATAACATCTCTAATGGTGAACTGGCACAATTAAGCCCTGCAGAGTATCTCAAAGCTGTAACCCATATGCTCCTTATCCACTAGAGAACATAGTTGTCCTTATGAGAATTAGTGCCTGGAGAAGCAATACCAAAGCAAATGCCATGTAGAGCAGTCTGTTACTGCAAGCATGTAAAGGGAAAAGGACTGGAGCAGAACATAGGCCATTCTCCTAAAGAATAACAGCTCACAGACAACAGATACATGTTTATTTCTCTTCTTTATGAAATTAATTTCTGCACTTTACTCCAGCTCTGTGTGAGCTGCCTTGCCTGTCCATGACCACAGGTTTTTTTGCATTGATGGCTGCAGCAGTTCCAAGAACAAAAACCACAAAGAGACAAACAAGGGAGCCCATGTAAATATAAAGAAAAAGTCTTCCTAGCCATACATGCCAAGGTTAACATAATATTTAGCTTGCGCCAAGCTGACAAAGGCCATGTAAGGGTAGTTTTGTGGTGTTCATCCACTTGCCCAAGTAGGTTGCATGTTTTCGTAGCTTCTTAGCTGATCCCATTTGCAGTTGCAATTGCCCAGAGTCAAAACATTTGAAATGAGCTGGACTTTGTGGCTGGGCTCGTGTATTTAGAGTCATGGGAATGGAGGCAATACACTTTCTTTCTTGTTGTATTTGAGGGAATTATTAGTTTGTGCCACTTCCTCTGGGGTGGGGGACAGATCTGGGTGCTGAAAGAAGACCCAGCAAGATCACAGGGAGGTTGTGAAATTGTCCATGATGACAAGGAATGCACACAAGTTACAGAAGCCAAGTAGCTGGCCCGCTGGCTTTTGATGAGAAGGGAGCACTGATTTGCTGTGAATGTGCAGAGTGAAGGCCTGTCCCTTTCCTGCCTCTGTGGGGGTCAAACACTACCTTATGAGAGGTCCCCACCCCTCCAGACACAATCATGGGGGACCGGTTACAGGTCTTTACTTCCTCCGTGACATCTTCTAACGTTCTCCCTGTTTCGCTGTGCCCTTTCCAGATTGGCAACGTGGTCCTCATCATCTTCGTCAGCTACTTCGGCAGCAGGGTTCACCGCCCACGGGTGATCGGCATAGGAGGGCTGCTGCTGGCGCTGGGAGCGTTCCTGGTTACCCTGCCTCACTTCCTATCAGACCCCTACGAGTACACCATGCTTAGCACCAGTAAGTGCCTCCACCCTTATCGCCATGGGCTGTCACAGCACAAATACACCTCCCGTTGCTCTGGGCTGGGTTGCACGTGCCTGCTCAAAGAGAGGGGCTGTAACCAGTGCACAAGCTGTTTAAATGAAGAGTTTGGAGGGAAAGACAAGGCAGAGTTTTGCTATCTTAAGCTTTGCAACCCCTTCTGAATGCACTAGTTCCATGTCGAATCCCTTCTGCTTCTTCTGGCTGTGTCATTCCAGCCACAGCTTCAGGTGCTGTGGTCATGTCGAAGGACCCCAGGATGACCTCTGGGGACACCTTTCCCCAGAGATGCTGCTGGAGGCCTCCAGAGGGAGCAGCCTGTGCTCCCAGCTCAGCAGGCAGCGTCTCCTCTTCCTCCCCTCAGTGCCCGAGCAACTTGCTTCAGGGCTGAGAGCCCTGAGAGAGCTGTCACTCCGCACGGACTGCCCAACCCAGGAATAGCGGAAAGCAAGCTCCACGATCAGTGAGAGAGCATAGCCTTCCACGAGGGTACCAGATATGCTAGAAAACTAGTCGTTTATCTGGCTTAATATGATATTTTAAATACGCTTCTCTCCTGGCTATGCCCACCCAGCTCTCTTCGGATCTCTAAGCTCGATGTGTCCCTGCTTTCTGCAAGGGCAGGGAGTGTCCCTCCACCCCGCTCCTGAGCACCCTGGAAATAGCTTTGCTTTCTGGGGCCTGGGGAGAGCCCCGGCTGCAGTTCTAAAGCTGCATCTCTGGCCAGCGCCGAGGACATCGCTGTTACCAAGGACGTGTTGTTCAGCTGTCCGAAAAGGCAGCCGGGGGGGGAGAGTGAACCCCCTTGTCAGCAGAGTGTGCTGCTAATGGGGCAGCAGATCTGGGGCAGGAGCCATGGGATGCAGGAGCTGCTGGTTCTGCTGCTGCTGCCCTGGGTGATTGTGGACAAATCCCTTCACTTCTGGCTTTTGGGGGGGCACTGGTGCGTTTCCTGAGGGGGCTCAAAGGCTCTGCAGTACCTTGCTACCGAGGCTTTGTGTTTTACTGAATTCTGATCTGGATTGACACCAGAGCAGTTCTCAGCCTCGTTTGGATGGCCCTTAGCTGCTCTAGGAGCAGATCAGTGCCAGATGCTCTAGGGGCAAAGCAGTTCATCAGAGTGATACAAGAAAGCTTGAAAGTGCAGTCTTGACGTGTCTGTATGCCTGGTTGCACCAGCTAAGCTTTAACCTTCTCCTTTCTCCTGTTTTTCGTGCATGACAAAAGACATTGCTCTTTGTGGTCTCACTGCAGGCAGCTGAGAGCTGTGGCAGCACTCCCGCTGGAGTCTGGCTTCCCTGCAGCCCTGCTGAGAACCCAGGCTGAACGCAAACACAGCTACAGGGCTCGCCTGTAGCCCAAAACATTTTGGAAAGGAAAGGAACATTATCTTTACTGGAGTCACAAAGGTATTGCAGCATGAGAAGTGAGGTCATCTCCCTGCTAGTGAGCAATATGTGGGTGATAGAGCAGAGTTAAGTTCTCCTGTCCCCAGAGCCTGTTCTTTTCTGGCCAGTAAGCCTTGTGATCCACAGTAAGGAGGACTAATGGATTAGCTGTGTAGGCTTTGGGAAAAATCTAATGTGTACAATGACAGCTCCACTTTCTGTGCAGAATGAATATGCAGAAGAGCCTGCATCACATGCCACAGGGCTGACTTTGGTCTTCCCAAAGTGACTTCAGCCCCTAAAGCCTCAGGATGCCAGTGAGCCTTGGCCTCCTTGGGGACTGCCACCTCTGAAAACCCTAAGTCACCTCAGCTCTGTGCCAAGTTGCTCCTACTGTGCCTGTGCCACCATGGGGGATGGCAGCAGCTGCAGCAGTGCCAGCCAGGGAAAGCCTTCTGCCTCTAGCTAGAAGATGCTTTCTCCTGGAAAGGCTTTGAGCCCCTGCCTTGCAAACTAGTTCAATCCTTTGGGCTTGTGGCACCTTGGTTGTGTCAGGGAGCTGCTGGGTGGCCTTAGGAAAGTTGCTTCCTTTAGTTAGGCCCTGACTTTGCCACAGCTCAACAGGATGCGAACCCAAGATGGGGAGCAAAGCACGTTGAGGACAGAGCAGCTCACAGGTGCCTGACAGTCTCTGCTCCCACCAAAGTGTTCAAGATCCTCTGCCATGGCTCTCCCACATCAGCTCTGGGAAATCTGGTGTTGCCATGGCTGATCTGCAATCCCAGATCCCATGAAACATTATTAAAAATGTTGTCTCAGTGTGGGGCTTGGAGTGTGTCAGCACCAAAACAGATGCATGAAGAGCAACTATCTGCTGGCTCACCGCTGTCTCTCTGCTCTACAGCCTCAAATGTCTTCATGTTTTTCAAGTCAGCCAATTTGGAGAGGAGTTCAGGCATCACATGCCAGGTTTTCTGACAGCTTAATTCATAATTCATTCTTCAATAAACTAGCCAAGATTCAGGACAGGGACTGTTCTTACTGTTATGGAAACAAGCCGAAGGAGCAGGTGTCATCCTGCTGCCCTGCCTGGAGACACACATTTCTTGGTCCGACATTTACAACCCCTGAATATTTCAGTCCTGATTGAAGCTTGCATGGTACTCCTGAGCAGGCTGAAGACCTCTCCACATCCAGATGGTGTGAAGAAGTAAGGTCCTTGATTAGGAAGGAAGTTGGCTGCTCCTGAGCAATAGGTACAACAGAGGTTCAGAAGCAGGGTGTTCTGCTTGGGGCAGCCAGCTCACCTCAGGGAGCATCACTCCCTCTTCCTGCTTGGGTACCACAAGGGAGCAAAGACCACTGGCCTCAAAAAGCCAGCCATAGATTAGGTTTCCCTCATTAAACAGAGAGCAGCCTCACTTCATGGCATGCATGAGAGACTTCTGTGGCTCTTGGGTTTGCTGCAGTAGAATGTTCATTAGAAAAGGAGGCTCCTTCCATCTAGCAATGTGGACCCTTCAGAAAATGCGACTTCAGATGGACTTAGTTAAGGATTTTTGTGCTTCCATATTACACCAATGAAAGCCTCTAATCACCTGAAAATATTTGGTTTTGTTTTGTGTCTGTGTAGAAAGCCTACAGTTATTACATTAACAAGAAAGACATTATAGAAATGTTGAACCAATTACAAAGAATACCCAAAAATAAAAAAAAAAGAAAGAAAAAAAAAAAAGAAAAAGAAAAAAAAAAAAAGAGAAAGAGAAAGAGAAAAGCCAGAGTGGGAAGAATAGCACTGGAAGACCAGGGATTATGGTTTGCTCTGCAACACCTTCCTTTTTCATGGAAAGCAGTTTTTTCTATTCATGAACATTTAGGCTTTTCCACTGTTTGACAACATCTGTGTGAATTTTATCATTTGGCTAGGTCCAACGTAGCTGCAGTTTTGATGGTGAGCTTTTTGTCCTCTCATGACAGCTCAAATGCAGCTCACTGGAGCTGGGCTACAGGGCTGGCCCTTCACAGAAGAAATTAATTGCTTCCATCTTCTCTGATCAGCCTGTCTTTAAAAGTTTGGTTGTTTGCTACACAAACCTCAGTATAACACCTCAAAGGAAGGGAAGGGTGATGAGAACTGCTAAATAAAATCAGCAATCCATCCAAAAGCCAACAGTGTGTGCCTACTCGGCAAATTTCAGAGATTTCCCATCCTTAGAGATGTAGTGTGGGAGGAGGCAGGGGATGTGCCCAGTATTGTAATGCTCATTCTTCTCCCTTGCAGGAAATAAAAGCCAGGTCCAGGCTGAACTCTGCTATGCAGAGAATAAGTTTGTGTGCCCGAATGCCACCCAGGATCCCCAGAAGGAGGCCAGCAGCATATGGGCAATGATGGTCATCGCTCAGCTGCTGGCTGGAATTGGGACGGTGCCCATACAGCCCTTTGGGATATCCTATGTAGATGACTTTGCAGAAGCAAATAATTCCCCGCTGTATGTTGGTAAGTGGGACCATTGCTGTATATTGTTTTGTTTCCTTTAAACCTTAGTGGTGAGATGTAGAGGTGAGATGTAGAGGTGGTCATCTGGAGAGGAACCTGTGGACATGGGTTGAGCAGCATGTGGGATTCAGATGAGTTCCTCCGCCGTTAAAAGGCTGGGCTGTCTCGCCTCTTGGTTCTCAGCTATTCTCTGTAGTTTGTATTTATAATGTATAATTAGGAAGCCAAAGAATCAGGGCAAGTAGATGAGATGGTTGAGCTGGGGCTTCTCCCTTGTGTCTGTGAGAACTTATGCCACCTATATGGGGGAAAGAGTAGTAAGGAAACCTCAGAGTCCATCTCCTGCTCTTATTGAGCATTGGTTGATCATGGTTTAACCAGAGATATGATAGCCTGCAGGAGCCAATTAACACGGGTTTCGCATCAGTGGTTCAAAATTGCTATTTTTTTTTTTTTGCTGTGGAATTGATTTCTGCCTTGTGGGGACTCCCGAGCTCAGGAGGGAACTGTATGTCTTGTACATCTTGAGGGAGCAGGCTCTTATAAGTGTTGATTTCCATGTTAAAATGCATTTTTTTTTCCCTGTGAATGTCAAAACCCATCTGTTACTGGCTTGCTTATGGGAGCTTTAAGCTCAGTCCATAAGGTGTTTAAAACCCAATTCCTCCTGGTGCCAAAAAATGTCTTTAAAGCAGCCAAAGGTGTCAGAGTGATTTAGGAGTCAAAAGCAGATGTTCCAAAATAAGGTAAGCACTAAAGGAGACGGAAAGCCTTCGGAATTAGACTCCTGGGGCCAGGCTTCAGACAAGTGCTGGAGTGCTTGGCAGGGTCTCCAGACCCACCCAGGTGTGCTTTGCTCCAGGGTCCTGCTGGAAAGGGCAGATGCACTACCTAAGAGCTCTGCAGAAAGTCTTCTTTCATCCCAAAGAAGTCAAAAGGAAACATTTTGACCTTACAAGTTAGGTCCACATTATCTATTTTTGAAACAGGATAGTTCAACTGAACCAAGGCTGATATGCTTGGCCTTTTTGCTCTCAATATCTTTCACCTCCTCTGAAGTTTGCACCAAATGTTTTAGCTTGGATCTAAGGCCTGAGGTGGCTTTGTTTCCTCGGCCTCCTGTAGAAGAGTAAGGTGTCTGTCACTGGCAGGAGCCCAGGATGCCACTGTCCTGCTGCTCTCTGGGGTTCCCCACTTTGTCACAGCAAATTGTAGGTATTCATAGTGTAGCTGACAACTGTCAGCACATTGGCAAAGCCTGGACTGCAGCAGAGCAGAGGGATGTTTTCAGCAGGCAGCTGCCTGCCATCCTCCTAATCCTGTTGGAAAAGCAGCACATTCAGCATCAGAGCAATGGGGATCTTCTCATAATCTGCTGCTTGATAAAAGATGGTTTCTCTCCTCTGCATGTTGTAACACTATTCCTGCCTCACGTGGGAAGACAAAAGCCATATCTGCATTGAAGCTCCCATTCCCTGCTCACACTAGCTCTTCCTGCTCCTGTTTTTCAGCCATCCTCTTTGCCATCGCCGTGTTCGGCCCTGCTTTTGGATACTTGCTGGGATCTGTGGTTCTGCGGCTCTTTGTGGATATTGGAAGAGTTGATATTGGTGAGTATTTCTCAAGTAGTTATGTTCCTCCTGAGAGCCTTCTGTGATTTAGAAGGTTGCTGTGAGATGACTGGTGACCACCAGTCTGGCAGAAGCTATCAGTCCTGTGACCTACAAAATCCACCCTCTTGAAAACACTTGACCTGGAATAGCGCTCCCAGCACACTCCTGCACTCCACCTCTCTGTGAGAAAGGCTAGAGATAGTCATGAAGCCACCACTGAAGCAGAGCCCTGCAGTAGGGACATTTCAATGTCCTACTCATGGTGCTGCACTGAAGTGCTGGTGCCTGCCAACTGCCACCATGCTGAGAAAGTATCACACTGCCCCAGCACACTGGTGGAGAGGAGCAGGGATATCTGAAGCATCCAGGGATGGAGAAGACAACCACAGGGTAACCACTGCCCTATGGGTACATGGGAAGGCTTGAGTCTTCTCCCTGCCACCCTTAAGTAGCATCTGCAGAGAGAGGAACCAATCCAATGCCACCACAGGGCTTATTTTCTTTATCTGCGATGCTTACTTATTGTTTCTGGTAACTTAATCACTAAAGAATTCTCCCCAGCTCCACCATTAATGTGGCTTTTCCTGTGTTTCCTTAGAGAGATCAGAGCTCAAATGACATTTTTGTCCAGTGCCTGATAAGAATAATAAATGAACCTGGGACAGGAAACAGAAAAAAGCCTTGGCTCGCTCCCCATGGCGGCAGACAAATTTAGCAGCCTTTGCCCAGTCGCTCCATGATGACGTCTGAGCTCCAGAGTGGAGTGGTCCTGTTTGGGGAAGCAGGGCAATTGTTTCAGTGGGGTGTGGGCTCCTCTCCTGTAGCACCCTGGCACGGGACTCTCACCTGGAGGCTGCTGCTGGTTCCTTTCCCAGCTACAACATCCCGGCAACAGGGAGATGGGGTCCCCATGCCAAGCCAAGCAATCCATCAGCCTCCCGTGAGCATCGCTTGGCCCAGCTGAAGGGTGCCTGTGCTGGAGACAGAATGGCTCTCACCTTCTCCTCCTTTTTCCGGAGAAGACGCCCAGAGTTTCATCCACTCGGAAACTAGGCTCATTAACGGCACTTTTCTCCCGGCACGGGTCCTTCCCTTGGCCTCTGCAAGCAGAGAGTGACCAAGACTGGAACAATGGGAGAGCAATTTCTTCCAGGAAAGTAGCTGTGCCCTTTCCTGGTCCCTGTCTCAGCTCGGCATCCCCGACAGGCAGCAAGGGCCAGACCCACTGTACACCCCAGGCAGAGGAGGATGGAGTCAGGCCCCTGTAATTACTGCATTGCTGGCTGGCTTGGCAGGGAAGGGTTGAACCTGTGCCATCAGCATGCTTCGATGCTGACTAAATCCATCCTACAGTCACTTGGGAGGCTCAGCGCAGTTTAGATGGGGAGCGGCGGTGCAGGAGACTGGCCAGGGGAAAGGAGGTGATACACAATCAGTGCTGGTCTTGCTACCAACACCGGTGGGAGCTCCCACACCCGTTCAATTGCTTTTCCATGCCAGTGGAGAGACCATTGGGCTTGTGCCCACATGGACCCTTCGTGCTCCACTGGTCCATATCTGAATGGGTGTCTGCCCCTTTCACCCTTAGATATGCAGGAGCAGAGCTCTTACAATGGGGTCCTTGTGTCTTGCAGCTACAGTGACCCTGACACCGAGGGACCAGCAGTGGATTGGAGCTTGGTGGCTGGGACTTCTGATCTCCTCAGGCTGCTTGGTGCTCACATCCATTCCTTATTTCTTTTTCCCTCGGTACCTGCTGAAAGGAGAGGTAAGACCTCATCTCCAGGGGACCAGAATATTTCAGTACCGGGGATGCACTCAGGAAGGGAACTTCTGTCCCCAGATATACAAACCTCTCCAAACAGGACAAGGTTTTGTCTTGCAGCTCTGCTCAAGGGCTGTAGGGGGTTTTGAGATAACTCATCCCTTTGCTGTAATGGGCAGGAAAACTGTCAGGCTCGGTTGGGAGTCAGAGGTATCTGGGACAGACCCTGCTCCTCCTGAGCCTCACTCCATGCTAGGTCAGTGCCAGCCAGGCATGAGTGCTCCCCTCTCACCACAGCCTGCTCTTCTCTCCCTCCCCAGGACCCGAAAATGGAGGCTGGCATGCTCAGGAAGATGGAGAATGGGGTGGCTGAAGAAACTTCCCTGATGGAGTTTATAAAAAGTAAAGGGCTGGCACTTAAAGGCGAGGGTGATCGGGATGCTGGGCCATGGTGGGGGGGTGGAGACCACCATGCCAGCGTTTCAAGCTGAGGGTGCTTGTTGGGAGCCTTTAAGTCTGTCCACCATGTTGTGTAGAGCTGCCAGAGCCAGCTCAGACACCTCAAGGGCTGTAGCATGCCCTTCACTAAGGAGCACAGGAAGATGGTCACAGACTTCCCTTGCTGTAAGACAGCAGTGTGAGGTGCCTGAATCATGTCTGAAATTTGGCTTCAGGATCTTAAATGACACAAGCACACTGGAAAATGCTAGCTGGGTGCTTTAACCCACAGCTCCAAGAGAGGGCATGGGGATGCTGGCACCACCAGCCACCACTTTGAGAAGTTCACTGCACTGCAGCTTGCTCTAGTTTATGAGTTGCTGAAATGGGCTTGAGTAGGGATGGCACTGATAAGAGAGACCAGTTCAATGACTTTATTTAGCTCCATGATGACTTGATTCCAGCTAAAGCCCCTCCCTCCTTCCCTCTCCATCCACCACAGTCATATTCTGGAGCTGTCAGCTCCCTTTTCTATACCTCACTGGGCTTTGATGAACAATGCCAGGTCTCCACAGCACTTTCCGCTAGAAGGGGAATGCTAATTAGAGGCCAAATAAACAGAGCTGATCCTGAGGAGCTCAGAGTCAGTCTGCCTCTGCTGAAAGGCTGTCCTGGCTGGGCAGGGGGACATGATGTCCCACCAGGAAAATACACTGTGTTTAACATCTGCAGGAGCCAGACCTTGCCCGCGCGCAGCTGGTGGGGCTCTGCCAAAAGCCCTGTGGCTTTGCCTGTTTGCACCGCCTGAGCGTATGGGCCCTGCTCCAGAAAAGCAAATGCACCGTGGCTGCTAAGTGCTTGTGAGTTTGGAAAGAGTGGGAGGGAGGGTAGTGGGCAAAACTGGCACTCCACCTTGATCCTTAGCGCATTTTGGCCATGGTACTGCCAGCTGCTGGGTCAAATTAGGGTGTCTCCCCTTCCAATTTTCCCATCACCTTAGACATCCCCTGTATTAGCTCACTGGGAACAGTCTAAGGGTGGGGGTTTCTGCACAGTATGAGTTGCTCACGTGAGGATCACATGACTTAAATACATTTTTTCCTACTGTTCCCCTGTAGGATTCCCAAAGATCTTCCTCAGGCTGCTCCTCAACCCTCTCTTCATCCTCCTGGTGCTGGCTCAGTGCAGCTTTTCCTCAGTCATTGCGGGGCTGGCCACCTTCCTCAACAAGTTCCTGGAGAAGCAGTATGGTGTCTCCTCCTCATATGCCAATTTTCTCATAGGTGAGCATAACTGGGCAGCAGCAGCTCTAGGATAAAAAAAAAAAATCCATCATCAGGGAGACACCTGCCCATATTTCCCAGGCTTTTTCAATCCTGCAGAAGGAAATAATGGGAAACTCATTTTCAGAGGAGGCCTAGGGATTACCTTAAGATGGTTGATGACTTTTCTGACTTAAGATGCCTGCAGAAGGCCAGGCTGTCTTCAGCCTCTCAAAGACTGTTTACATTTGTAGGCTTGCTCTCACGGGCCAGCAACCACTCTTGTTGAAAACATGCAGCCCTGGCACATGGGTGAGGCAGGTCTGGATCACTCTGATGCTTAAAGAAGGGGCAAGAGCAAGTGATTACACACCAAGCTTGATCTTGCATCTCTAAGCCAATCTCCTGAGGCTGAGGTTTCCCATGGGTACCATCTGTGTTGGGTTTTGGTCTGTCTTGGGTAATGATAGTGTCTGTGGGTTCTCCCACCTACTACAAGGTCCACAAAGCCCCTACCTCTATCCCCTGCCAGCAGAGAGGTTATTGACAGGCAGGACTCCTAGATAATGCCTTTGTTCCACTGCAGGAGCTGTGAACCTGCCAGCAGCAGCACTTGGAATGCTCTTAGGAGGAATCATCATGAAGCGCTTTGCCTTCTCCATCCGGGCCATCCCCCGGTTTGCTGTGGTGGTGCTCGTTTTCTCCATCCTCATCTGCCTGCCCATTTTCTTCATGGGCTGCTCCACAGGGCGCATCAGTGGGATCTATCCCCCCAGGTAACACAGGCACTTGGGTTGTTTCCAGCTCCTCATTCCTCCAGTTCTTGACCTGATTATCCATGGGGTGGGATACCTGCAGGTGGAGGGGAAGAGGCAGTAGACATTACTACACTACTGCTCCTTGATAACACTGCCTGGAGGAGATCTGAGTGCTATACAGAACAGAAAGCTAGGGAGCACATTTATTCTTGATTTTCTGTAGTATTAGTACCCATGTCCACATCAACTCTATACATGGGCACCTTGCACTCTCCCTTTGTTCCAGCTGGACATCACCTTTCTCCTCACCTGAGTGGAAAGTTTTGTCTCTCACCATGTCTTTTTAAGATAAAAGTGATATATAACCTTCACCCCAGGCTTGCTGTCAAGTGCATCATGCACATTTCCCAATGCACTGCCAGCAAGGAGCTTTCATACAGATGTTTCCCTTCACCAGCAAAAAGCCTCCTGTCCCAGGGGCACGGTGGAGGGATGAGGGACAGAGCAGTCCATTCACTTCTCCCACTGAAAAGCCAGTTAAATAACCATGGTGAAGGAAAGCAACAGCACTCTGCAAATTCACATGCAGGTGACACGTGTATGTTGCTCTGAGCTCTGCATGGCACGCACCGAGAATTGGGGAGTGTATGGAAATCCACTGAGGCACTGGCATCTCAAGCTTTCTGCGTGAGAACCAGGCTTCAAGCGTGAGGGGATCCCTCAGCTCAAGATCAGGTGCTGCAAATGCTAAATTTTGGGAGGCACCTTGGCCTCATAGTGTTCACCTCTTGCTGTCAGTGTCAAGTCAACTGCCTGTCTTGGCTCCTCTGGAGCTCACCAGGGTTTTGCTGGAGTAACTAGGAGCTGCTGAAGGCACTTGCATGGAAAAGGGGTTGGTTGCCTTACATTGTTTTGGAAACTTCCACCCATGCAATGGCAGCAGTGTATTAGTGCCTTTTGCCTGGATGCCCAGGTAGCTGTGGGCTATGTGAATGGATGAATGTGAGCTCTGCCCCAGCCCACCATGCCCAAGGACAGGTCCCTGCTGCCATCCTCCCATAGCAGATGGACTGTGCCACTCCAGCAGATGAACTCCCTTAGGTAATGAGGCAAGACAGGACAGATAATTTGGTTCGTGCTCTCAACTTCCACGCTGTCGTCAGGCTTGTTTGGAATCAAGCCTGCTTCCAGTTTCTGTCTGAATGATGTTTCCAGCTGGGGCTGTTTGCACATCTGTTTGTGCAGCTCTGGATGCAGCCCAGATATATTTCTCCAGGAATTTGTCTGATTAGTTTTCGGGGGAAGGAGGGGATATTAAGTGTATGAGTACTTGTTTGCAGACATAATTACTGCTAAATTCACTGTACACTTGCAGAGGTACCTGCAGGGAATCAGGGTCTGGCACAAGGCCAGCCTGCTGCTGGCAGCAGCCCAGAACAAACAGGAATGGCGAAACTGGCTAACTAGTAAGAGGGATTTTTCTTCCTCTTGTCCTATTTCTTAAATTAAAAAAAAAAATTAAATAAAAAAATTCTCCTTTTTGGCAGTACATTGAGTTCCCAGCTGCAGGTTAAGACACCGAGTGGGTGCCACTGCTCTGAGCACATCTTTCAACCAGTGTGTGGAGAAAACAACGTGGAGTACATCTCCCCCTGCTTTGCTGGCTGCACCAACAGCACCACTAATTCTTCTGCTCCCAAAAAAGTGGTGAGTAAAACAAATGGTGTGTAAAACAGAGGGTGTCTTGGTGACAGTGGAGGCTGCAGTGATGCCGTAGGAGCTTGACAAATGTGAGAGCATTGCAGAGCCTTTTTGATGCGGTGAAGGGGGAGATCTACCAACGATGCTGAAGTCCTGAGAAGGTGCAATGAAGAATTGCAGTAATGCCCTGGGAGGCTGCTTGGAGAAATGGGGACAGTGGCACATCCCTGTGTGGGATGCCGTGGCTGTGCCTTAAAACTGGAGCTGATGTTCTTGTCAGTCTTCTGCAAAGTGATGTGGGCTGCTGCATCACTAAAAACTCTGCTCTTGGCTTTGGGAGTTTTACGTTTGTTTTTTCTAAATGTTTCCAACAGATCTACAAGAACTGTTCCCTGATCCCTGCTGGGAACGGGCTGTCCTCTGCCAAGACAGGCTCCTGTCCACTCAGCTGCTCCCACATGCTCCTTCCTGCCATATTCCTCATCTCCTTTGCTGCCCTGGTAGCCTGCCTGTCCCACAACCCCCTCTACATGATGGTTTTAAGGTGAGTAATGGGAAGGGGTAAGTTGCAAGGCACTGAGGGAAGCACCATGTGCTGTGGTCCCTGTGCTGGGACCAACAGGGCCTCTTAAACGTGGAACCAGGCCAAGATACTTGGCCAAATACAGAGCTGCTGCGGCACCTCTGACCTCTCGCTCCCTGCAGGGTGGTGAACCAGGATGAGAAGTCATTTGCCATCGGAGTCCAGTTCTTATTAATGAGGCTACTGGGTGAGTGTCCATCTCTTAATGAGGCTGGGGGAAGGCAGCGGGGTGCTCAGAGGCTTGCTTGAGCCCCAGGAGGTGTTGAACCTCCTCGGGGATGGCAGGCAAAGCATGCAGGCAGGGCAGGGCTAGCAGCCTGACTCCATCCTCTCCTCTCCAAAGCATGGCTGCCAGCTCCAGCCCTGTTCGGTGCCCTCATCGACTCCTCCTGCATCTACTGGCAGAAGCAGTGCTCCCAGCGCCGGTTCTGCGCCTACTACAACAACGACTTCCTCCGCAACAGGTACCCTTGCTGTGTGCCCCCCTGGGTGCACCCTGGCAGGGGTGACCATGGGGATGGTCCCCAGCTCAGCCTGGTGCTGGCCGGAGGTGCCACCTCCAAACACGGCATCTCCTTGCTTTTCTCCTGACAGGTATCTGGGGTTGCAGGTGGGCTACAAGGTGATGGGCACCATCCTCCTTGCCCTCATCAGCTGGAAGGTGAAGAGGAGCAAGGAGTATAATGTCCAGGAGAAGGCAGCAGGGCTGGTGTAGCCCACTCAAGGACTGGTTCCACACCTCCCATTACATGCTGCCAGTACTTTGTCTTTTTTGGATTTGTTTTTCTTCCTAAGGGAGCGATTTCACCTTTGCAGCTCTGAGCTCCTCTCATTCAGCACATGGCACTGCTGTGCTCTTGGTGAAGGATGCTCCTTGCCAACCCCTTCCTGGGACCAGCTCCTCCCATGCTCTCCGGCTGCATCTTGCCCATCATTCTGGGAACAGGGCAGCCCCCCACCACCAGGAGCAGGAAGCTGGAGCACAGCCCCATGCCATATACCTGGAGTGCCTGCTGTAGGAGATACTTCCCCCTCCAGCATGACATTTCCAGCTGGGTAATGCCTTCCTGGCTGGGACAGGAGCAGGGGAGAGGGCTGCCAAGCCTGTGGGACTGTCCTGTGTCCCCCCACTGTGTGCACCCCTTGCCGAGGTCAGCATGGACACCACACGTGATGTGAAAATTTATCATTAGGGGTTTATTGCAGAACATTTTGGCAGTTTGCTGCTCTTTTGTGGTTTTTTTTAAATAAAGGTCACTTTTCCAACTGCGGTGCTTTGTTGGTCTCCATGCCCACCCCACCGCTCCAAGAGCTGTCCCCACCAGTGAGGCAAGGCAGTGGGGATCCCTGCAGGTCCCATCCTGGCCAATGTTGAGTGCATCCCTGTTGGCCAACAGCCCTGCTGCATCCACGCTCACAGAGGGAGTAAAGGGAGAGAAGAGGACAGGAGGGTTGCTGCCTTGGATTTGCTTTGGATCAGCATGTCCTCACGAAAATGAGGTCTGTCCATGCTATTCCTCCTCCTGCTCCCCCTCCACTTGGCAGGTTTTCCCTTAACACCCACATGACCTTCCTTAGCTCCACTTTCTCCACCTTCATCCCTAGCCCAAGGAGGTGTCAGCAAGCAAAAGTGTACAAGGTGGCCCAAACTGGGCCACACAGAAGCTACTGGCCCCAAAGGTGTCAAGGTGGCTGGGGCTGGACAGTGGCTCTATGCACAGGAAAGGTCACAGTTGCAGCACCTGGTTTTGGGAACCTTGGAAACCATCACCACTGGGATGTTACTGTTCAGGCACCATGCTATTTTTGCTTTAATTTGCCTTTCAGCAATCTCTCCTCCACTTTCACATGATTTCTGCTATCCTGGATCTCACCATGCTTGTTGGTCTCCTCCAAAAGCCCCTTTTCTTTTCAGGGGAACAATCTCCAGGCAAGTACAACCCATAGCAAAAAAACATCGGTCAAAAGATCTTTACAGTGAAAGCCTCAATCCCTGCAGACATGTAAATGCAGCAGGGTGACTGACTCTGATTCAGGCAGCTGGAGCAGAAGGGACTGAGTTTATCACATCCCACCGTCTTGCCAAAGCCATTTAAACACACTGGCTGCCAGGCTGCAGCCCAAGGAGCAACTTGCCTGGCCAGCACAAAGCCCCAGGCTTGGAGCAAGGTTTATACATATGAGAAAAAACCACAACAAAACAAAGCACAAATCTGACTGGGAGGAAGAAAAAAAAAACCCAAAACAAATAACATTCAGAGTTTCCAGTTCTGTCTCTTTCCCTCAGCCACTGGGGAAAAAACAGCCCCAAATATTTAACAGGCCAGTCATGGAGTGTTGCCCAAAAAACACATGCAACTATGCAACAACCCAACACATGCTGCATCCTCCAGCATGAGCAGCACTGGGTGCAGCTCCAGTTCAGCCACACTGCCCCACAGCCACCCCCAAGCCCCACAGCAATGCTCAGGTGGGAAAAGCTGAGGCATCTCCATCAGCTGGAAAGTTGCAGGGTGCCAGAGCCACTTCCACCACAGAGTAGGGCAAGTGCCCTCTGACTGAAACCACGACAGCCCTGTGAAGGGCACTGCAGCTGGCCCAAGTTCTCCTCTGCAAGAAGTGCTTTTTCTGATAAGGTTTTTGGTTGGTGGTTTGGGGTTTTTTGCTACGTGATTATCAAGTCTCTAAATTTCAGACTACAGAGTAAATACACACCAAAAACAAAAAACCCAACCAACCACAAACAAACAAACAAAAAACCCAAACCAAAACGAAAAAAACCTACAAACAACAAAACCAAAAACAATGCCCGGTGTGGAGGAGGCACTGGTTTTTGACAAGACAGACCTGGACACCAAACAGGAAGGTTGATCTCCAGCACTGTGTCGAGTAAAAGCAAAGCCCTAGCCCACATGGAGCTGACACCCCTGAGAAGGGGCTAATACAGACAGACTAAAGCAAGACTTGAGAACAAAGATTTAAACAACAAAAAAATTTATTTAAGGAACACTTTTCATAAGAATAACTTAAAGCCAACCATGGCCTCGTGTTACCTACCCCCCCCCCCCTTACCTCAGCAGAGGCCTCTGCTTTTCAAGGAGACAGGTCTTTGCAAGCAGAATAACCACCCAAAGAAACAGCAACATTCTCACTTCAGCACTACAGATTTAAAGCTGGCAGCCTAGGAAGGATCTGCAGTTAAAGGAGTCCAAAGCATGACAAACATGTTCCGACAATACTCTGACTGCAGGAAATATAACAATAGAACATACTTTAGATATATAACCCTCCCCACCTCCTGTATGGATAGTAGAAAAGCCACTCAGTTCACAAGACACAAGGCCCAGCTTCACGACAAGAACAGGTCTTTGCCGCAGACCATTCTTGCTCTTCCCAACAGTCCTAACACTTGGCAACACTACAGGGAGGCAGAGGATGTCCCAGGCAGAAAGGACAAGAAAAAAACAGATGAGTGATGAAGGAAGCATCAAACTGGACAGGAGCTTACAAAGGGCAAAAAAGGTCTACCAGGAGTGAGCAACTCCCTCCTACCCTAAAGCAAACGGGAAAGCAATAAAAACAAAGGAAAACTTTCAATGCTGCAGGATGTCATAATACGCAGTGTGGAGAGAAATCATCCTCACATAGGTGCTGCAAAGAAATGACACCCCACCAGAACATAAAGCTGTATGAAGCTGCTGAGCAGGGCAACTATGTTTTAA
This sequence comes from Actenoides lindsayi, assembly GCA_025331215.1. Lineage (NCBI taxonomy): Eukaryota > Metazoa > Chordata > Aves > Coraciiformes > Alcedinidae > Actenoides > Actenoides lindsayi. The sequence continues at coordinate 123,507 of WTSP01003218.1, forward strand.
GGCTGTTCAGGAAGGGGAAGCTGAACACACAGCACAGCATCAGGGAGGGGCCTGTCTCCCACCTGACAAACAACAGTGCTGCTGGAACATCTTGCTTGGGACAGCTGACAGTGCTGACCAGAGCATGGGAACAAGGAGAGCACATGTCCCTTAGTTCAGAAGGATGCTGAATCAGAGCCCTCCAACACCCCGAGCAGCCTCTGGAGCCACTGAGATAGCCACAGTGTCAGGCATCTCCCTGTGCTGAATCTTCCCGTAGATTAACAGTTGAGATCACGCACAGAGAGCAATTTTGGCTTTAAACACCACAGACAAATGAGAACAAACTGGGAGTCTCACATTTCTCTCCCCTCTTCACTGAGCAACTCCCTCAGGAGAAGGAAGCACACTAATGCACTAGCAGCTCCTTGACTTTCCCTCTCGCTTTGCCACAATTGCCGACTAATTACGCACCAAAAAAGATGTTACTGCAGTTACTGGAGCAGGAGACAGGCAGGGGGCTGCACAGCAAATGCAGAACCCACACAATGTAGGCAGGTATCTAATAAACGTACCCACCTCAGTAAACTCTGCCACCTGGGGAGTGTTAACATGACTGGGGAGAAGAGCCTGAAGTATGGGAAGGAGAAGCAGCATGAAACAAGCTTTCAGGAGAGAGCCTTCAGTTAAAGAAGAACTCCCAAGAACAGTCCAACAGTGGAAATCACCCAAAGGCACCGGCACCGCACAGGGACAAATGCGCAGCAGCCACTCCAGTCTCACTGAAACGGGACTGCACCAGTCTGGAAGTACAGGAAGGTAGGAGACATGAGAGGAAACAGCTTTTTATATTCTTCATTGCCCAGCTGAGTCTGTACACAGTGCTCCCGAGCAGCAAGAGGCCGGAGAAAGAAGTCCAAACCAGGAGGTAATCAGCAGCTCCAAGAAGCAACAGTGTTGCAATGCTAAACCAAGACAGAAGATAAGACACAGACTCAAATCTCTGCAACACCTGGCAGTGCACTCCTTCCTCATTTGCTTGGCAACTACCAAATGAAAAGCCTAAAGATTAAGGACCTCAAATACAGAAACCCGAAGGATCAGCCCAAAGGAAGAGAAAGGAGGGGAGAGGAAAAAACCATTGCAGTGTCAACAGACAGTCAGAGGAAATCACACCAGCAATTGTGTCATGTTGCTCCCAAGCCCATGAGCAGCAGAGGAAGATGCCACAACGGTGGTGTCCAGCTGAAGTTCCTTCTTTGTACAGTAAGATGAGATTTAAGTGCTTCAGACCACCTTTTTCCTTTCAGTTCCCAAGTGCCTGCCCCCCAGCCTCTCCAGGTTTCTCCCTCTCCCCAGCCCTTCTCCACTCAGGCGATCCTGGCCAGCCATTTCTTGAGGCCCTCGAAGTCACCATCTCCCTCCTCTCCCTTGCTGCCCCGAGCACTGCACTCCACAAATTCCACCTTCATGGGCAGCTGAGAGAAGTCGAAGTCTTTGCCCTTCTTCCCCAGCTGGGCAGGGCCCCCAGTGCCTGAGCCATCCAGACTGGTGGGGGCTGCAGAGCGGGTCACTCGTAAGGTATTGCTGCAGACAAAGAAGGGAAAGGGTCAACAATTGTGAACCAGGGGAACATTACTCATACCATGGCTGCGGAGATGTTTTAGACCCAGCTCTGTCAGCAGGATGCCAGCCACACCACATCCCATGGCTCTGCCCTGCAAGGCACAAGCAGAGGCAGGCACTTTGGCCACTTCTCCTAAATACCTGCTGGAAGGTACAGCTGCAGAGAGGCTCAAGAGAGCAAGACAGGCAGGAGGCCACTCAAGGAGAAGGTGCTTAAGCATGTTTTGTTTTGTAATATACATCAGCAAGAGTCAGGTGGTGATGTCCTCATCCAAATTTCCCCAATATCCCCACAGTAGACACCAGCCACCAGGATTTACCCATGATTTAGCCCACAGTGCTCAGTGGTGCCCTAGTTTAAGAGGTTAACTGGGAAGAGAGAGGCACCCGTGATACCAGGGATCATGCAGGGGCTCACCCTACTGCCACTTGAGTATGCCAAATACTTTGGGGGATTGAGAGGGGGATCGAGTCTCCCCACTGCTCCCGTGAGCAATGCCTGCCCACAGACCAGGCTGCAATGTCACTGCTGCTCCTGCCCTTCAGCTTGCTGCAGCATCTCAACTCCCTGTCACGTGTGGAGAAGGATGGACCTCCTTGTTCACACTCACCAGGCATCTAAGGCAAAGTGAGCATAAAGAGATGGAACAGCCCAGCAGATGCAGAGGCACTGTGACTTGACTGCCTCTGAGGTCCCAAGAACTGAAGCCAGGGAAGTCAAGGGGCTGCACCAGGCACAGATGCAAACAGCAATCTCTCCCCAAGTCTTTAACTGCCTAGTAGAACCTTCTGGATAGAATTCTGCTTCTCTTTCACAGAGCGGCCTGGCAGTGCCCTGCTCTCAGTCAACCCCAGCAACTCTTTATGGACAGAATGGAGCTAAATTAATGGGGCATGGGGAAAGAAGAGTACTGCCCAGAGGAGTGAGTTCAGGAATGAGACAGCAGACACTTCCTTGGGTTCTCCACACAAGGACATCACAGTACAGCAGCACAGGGAGGAGGATGGCAGCCATCTGCAAGCCTGCAGGAATAACACTGCCCAACAGGGCACATATAATCTACCTAGAAATTTAACTTCTACACACAGGTAACAGGCAAATGCTCAACAACAAAACTAAGGAATCCTTATTTTACAGGAGAGCTTGAATATGTGGCAACTAATTCCACCCTTCAAAATGGGAAGGCGAGGTATTGAGCCTGGAAGAGGCACCAGCGCAAATAACCCTGCTGCCGCCTACTGGCCAAAGAGATCATAGAATCACAGAGCCATTCACGTTGGAAAAGACCCTTAAGGTCATAAAGTCCAACCGTAAACCTAACACCGCAAAGTCTACCACTTGACAACAAGATGGCTATATCCCAGAAACATGGTTTTTCTTTGGAAGACTGGACAGCTATGCTCCTCCTCCTACTCTCAAGATCACCTTGCTGCTAACTGCAAACCAGTGCACAGGACCCACGGGCAACAGCCAGGCAAAACACCCAGTTCTGAGTATGTGTGGGGAAGGAAAATCTTTACTAGATGCTGGTGGTTAAGTCCACCCAGCATGAGAGCTGCACAGGTCTCTCCCAGAGCAGATTTGACCCAACTACAATGAGACTCACAGGCAGAATCTTCATGCAGAGAGATGAAATATAGCTTAAAAACGTAATCTTCTACTTGTCCCTCCCCATATGGGCTTGCCAATGGTTGGCGCTGCAGCTCGTTCAGCTGGCACCTGACAACACAGCACAGTCTAGCGGCCACTTTCTCCTCCTTCCACTTCCTCTTACAACTTAAAAGTTAGCAACAGATCACACACAATTTGTCCTCCCAGGTTAATGTCCTTCCAAGGAGGGGGACACAGAGCCAACACAGGGTCCCAAACAAGCTCCTGCAACGCCTGTTAGCAGGCCAGTAGAACTAACACACCCTCCCCGGCTCTCAAGTTTTGCACACCAAGCCCTTTTGTGTCAGAGCCCTGAAAAAAACCCAACTGTGCCCGTGCAACTGTGCAGTGCTACTGAGACCTTCACACCTCTCACAGGAAGTCAGGACATTTGGAAGCCAACTCTGCCTGCACCCAGGAGAGGGCAGCACCCTGGGCCACAGGAGCTATCGCTTAGCCGAGGGATGCAGCTTCCAGGAAAGGACTGGGACGTTGTTTCTCCAACTCACAGCTTCTATAAGGCAATAAACCATCTGCACCTACTGCTTTTTTTGGGTGCTTCAGCAAGAAGCAAACTTCTCTCATCCCAGTTACACCTCCACAGACAAACCAGGCTGCCCTGTTTCTACGATGGGTAAACTATAGAAGGGAGAAGAGAGGAGCTCAGAGGGTTCAAGATCCAATTTCATACTTACAGCTCTTTCTCCAGCTGCTGTTGGATAAGTTTTGCTGATTTTGCCATTGTGACATCTAGAGAGAGAAAAGAAAAGGAAATCAGCTCTTTGGTTTTACACCAGAATTCAGAACCTGGCTCCTCCTCCTAAAGGTACAGGAAGGCCTGTTCATGCTGTGCAGTCGTAAGAGACATCGAGCCAAAGGCAGCTGTGTCTGCACTCGGTAAGGGCCACTGGAGCTCTCGGTTTGCACGCGTGAACCAGAGCAACCCAAAAGTCTCAGGTAATGTAGGGAATTAATTTCTTCTTGCTGGGCAGTAAGCTGCTTTAAACAGAGCACTGGATTTGATGTCCCACCTACAAGGCCCAGAACTCTCATCTGTCCTGGCATCATAGAACTCAACACAGCACTTTTGAACCTATGGCATGTGGAGCCATGAAGGTGTCAGGCAGCTCTTAAAAGTACTGCTCAAAATAACTATGAAAACTAAATCTGATACTGCTCCAAAGCTTCAGATTGTAATGCAGGGATCCACACTTTCACCGTGGAAGTTGTAGGGATCTGAAAGTCTAGTCCTTTCCAGTAACTGGATGTTCCTGCTCGTCCAATCAAGAGAAAAACATATCACCTTGGCAGCTAAACAGCTGTCTGATTTTAACATTGAAGCTACCAAGTGTGTACAGAGAGGATCAGCTTGAGTGTTATGAACTGTCTTCTGCTGCCTGCAGATTCAGGAAGGCAGTTCTGCACAAGGAGAAAGCCTATCTAAAACCTGTAGGTCTCCCAAGTGGTGCTTCTCTGAAAATACATTAGACGTAGCTGACCTAGGAATTCTTTCAGTGGCTGCTAGAACATTCCTGCTGAGTAGCCCAAGTTTAACACTAAGTTCCAGCCTTCATTTTTCTGAAATCCCAACTCCTTAGAAATTCAGCATCCATGGTATGAACCCCTGTGACTCAAGGACTGAATGCAATGTCCAGCCCACAAGGCAGCACACAATACCTTGCTTATTGCAAGCAATCAACAGTGCAGGTGCATTTTTGAGCACAGTGCTATCGATCAGGACCTGGTACAGGAACTCTGCCACATCCTTCACCTCCCGCTGGAAGGCCACACTGTCCACCACGAACACGATGGCTCTGGAGGAAAGAGTGAAGAACACGTGCTGGGCTGGAAGCTCTGCAAACATCTTCCCCTGCAAGTATTCCAGCCTGGGCTAACATGTTTGTTTCCACAGCTTATCTCATCCACCCCAAGAGCAGGTTAGCATGTGCTGGCTGAAATACACCCCATGTCCAGTCCCAGTAGAAAATCTTGCCCTCTCTGCCCCATGGCTATAGCACAACCCCAAATCCCAGGCAGCTGCTTTGCCTCCTGATGCACTAACAGGTAAGCAGGAAAGCAGAACAGTAACTAACCCCTGCTATCCCATGAGCTCTGAATCTCAGGGCACCACTGCACAGAATGAATCCAGCACAGCTCGCAGCACCCCCAGCACCATAATTTGATTCATCACCATCCAAAATATCACCTGCCTTCCCCTCTCCTGTCAATCTCCTCCAAGTTACCTGGCTGCAGCCTTGAACCTCTCCAAGAACTGAAGCCGCAAACTCTCGTGGCCTGGCAGGTCGATTAAGGTCACATTAGCGCTCTGGGAACAGAAACAAGAAGGTATCAGCAACACCTAACCTAGGGATACCTGTGATCATGGCCCAGGGAAAACCAGTTAGGCTGGTGTTGAGGCAGCAGTGGACAAGTGAATCACCCTATCAGGCAAGAACTCTTCCCAAGGTGCAATCTCTTCACCAGCCCAAACAGTTCTGACAGGCAAAAGCAATGCTGAGGAACAACATTCATGGCCAGGACTCATTAATGAGGGTGCCAACACCAGCAAACCACCCACCAGAGCTGAGAGAACAGCATGACCACAGTGGAAAGAGAATGTTCACCCTGTTTCTCATCCACAGTACCCCCTCTACAACTACCACACACACAGTGCAAGTGACAAAGCTTGATCAGTCACCTCTCTTGGTACACCAGCAGGTTCACAGTGCCCCTGACAGCAAACAGATCTCTGCTCAGCCAAACCACAAACTCCTGTCTTGTGAGTCCCTGATACAGAACACTAATCCCACAGTCTCTGCATCAAGATAGTATTCACACATGGAATCTACCCAACTGCAACTCTACCTAAATACACGTAACTTTGCTGGGAGTAACAGGAAAATGCCCTTGCAAGAGACTTTTTTAATTGAATGCTACAAATGCTTCCCTTTCCACAGGCTGCCAGCCAGAAAAAGCAGTCACAGTGAAGAGAACAAATGCTTCTCACGCTCCTGACTGAGATGGGCCACATCACCATTCAAGATAACACTCATTCTCAAGAGGGAAGAAAAAAAATACACAAGATAGTACCTTCTCCCTGCTCTTGGATTTTAATGAAAGCCTTTTCTACAATTTACAAAATTAAAAAAACCCCACAACAATCTGCACTGCAGCATTCCAGCACCCCCTGTCTGCTCAATCTAAGAGACACAAATACACAAAAAAACCCCTCATTTTCCCTTCACTAAGTTTTTAAGCTCTTCTTATCACCACTGTTACTGAAAATTACCATAGAAAAGCCACAAAAACATCCTCTACTTTTACAATTCCCCAGCACATAACCTGCTGCCAGCTTGCTGCTTTCACTGCCACATGTGCACATAACAAGATAAAGAAACTCTTCTGAAACTAAAGAGAGCACAATTAATTGAAAATAACTAGGTCTGTGGCAGCCCAGGACCTGAAAGTAACTAAAACCCTCTTTGAGGGTTGAACTTTAGTTCAGCTGGAGACTGTTTTTAAGCCTCCTAAAGCATTTAATTCAGGTTTTCTTCGGAGACACGGAAATTACTGCCAAGCAAATAAATCAAACAGAATAAAGTTCCCTCACAAATCTCCCTCTTGCTCCAAACCACACTGTTGTCCCCACAGCATGTGTTTTACCCCACTTATAAAAGCAGCTCCTTTTGCTATTCTATAGAAAAAAAAACATCCTACCCACCTTTCAAAACCCTAGGCAGATACAGTTTTCAGTCCAAAAACTTCAATAGTTTGGCAAGCAAAGATAAAAAGAACCTGCAGAGACAAGGAATCCCTAATACCTCCCAGGATTTTCCTACTTCCCAGGGTGTGTTGCCTAGAAAATTTCTATCCCACACTCAGAGCAAACTGAGGACTGATTTCAAGCTGGGAAGACTGAACAGCAGAAAACTATCAAGCCAGGTTTAGCGCAGGGTGTAGAAGAACAAAGCCAGCAGCCAGCTGTAGTTACCACACACAAGTTACAGTTGAAAATCTGCCCACTCACCTTGTCGTTGCTGACTCTGTAAACTGCAGAGCTGTCAGTTATTGAAGTCTGGGTATCACGGTACTTGCCTGTCAACAGCTGTGGAAAAAGAATCATTTTCAGAAAATGGAGGCGGGAGGAACACTGGCATTGTGTGTCATCCACTCAGAAGCTGAAGCCATTAGTAAGGGGTAACAGACTTCAGATATCCAATTTCAATTTACATCCATCAAACAGTTTCATGATGCTTTGGGTTTTTTCCCAAAGAATTTAAAAACCACTCCTGAAGGAGAAAGCACACCCTATTCATATACTGCACCTCTAAAACAAGCAGGAAGAGAGCGTGCCCGCAAAGCCCTGGCAGCACGTTCAGGCCGGCAGGAGAGGCCGGCAGGGCGGCCGAAGCCGGGCAGCTCTCCCGCCCGGAGCTCCTCCCGCCGCCCCTGCGACCCCCGCCCCGGCTCCCCGCTCACCCGCGCGAAAAGCAGCGTCTTCCCCGCGTCGCAGAGGCCCAGCAGCAGCACCGCCTTCCGGCTGCTCCTCCTGCCCTGCACGAACCGCCAGATCACTGCGGGAGAAAGGAGAGAGCACCTGAGCCCGCCGCTGCCGCACCGGCGGCCCCTCAGCCCGCGCGGACCGGGGGCCGCTGCTCCCCGGGCGGTG
>WTSP01003220.1:0-94686 GCA_025331215.1 Actenoides lindsayi
AGGAAGGAAGCGGGGAGGGTAGTGGAATAGATACAGTGATAGCAAAAGACATCAGACAAATCAAAGAAGGAAGAGAATAGAAAATAAAACCACCAACAGTGAGGACAAGTATCTCTCCTCTCTGGCTACTTCAGAGCTGAAAACAAAAACTCAAACCAATCCTGCAGGCACTCAAAACTAGAACAGAGGGGTAGAGAAACCTTTGGTGCAGAGGGAAACAGCAGCAAAAACCAGGGTGCCTGAGTACCAAGGGGGCTTCTGCCAGCTCTCAAGATAAGAGCACAGGTTTTAATGGCCTTGTACTCCTGCAACATTGCCAAATCTTAGCTTACACATATTTCTAGGTAGAGAAGCCCAGGCCAACTGGCATGTGGTATTTATACAGAAGGAAGGAGGGAGTAGAAAAGGAGTATCCCCACAAAACAGGGTTGCTACACCCAGGCACACACCCACTCCCACACTTCTCCCTATGGTTTGTCCACCAGCTGGGAAACCAACTCAGCTACAAGTTCCTTACTCTTCACTTCCTTCCTCCTGCTGCAATCCACCAGCCCAAGACAAAGTAACAAAGCAAGGTTACCCTTGAATCAGCGAGCGGTGCAAATGATGAACCTTTGCTCCCTTTTTTGAAGCGATTTAGCTGCTGCAAAAATCAGGGGCACTCTCAAGAGAGCAAGTAGTGCAGAGTGTTTATAGAGGGGCAGCTGGATTACAGCAATCATCTGGAAAGGGGAAAGGAACATCTTGAGTGCAAGCCTGCTGGTGCCAAGACATTTGTTGTTGCCTTATCAGCAGATCAGCTGATGATGCAGCAGTTATAGCTGCTGACTGCTCCTTTAACAGAGGTGCTCACGAGTGCAGCACAGAAACACAACACTGGTCTCCAATACTCACCAGCAGCCATGAAACTCTCACATGGAGACCAAGGGCCACTTAGTCTTCATGGTGTTTCCCTTGGGCCCTGCAAATGTTTGAGGTTACACTTGCATTCCCCAAATTTACAGCATCTACCAGCTAATGTTATTCTGGGAGTAAGTTGAATGCCCATCTGGGATCCAAAGAAACATCACTAAATCAAACAATTCCCTAATTATATGGGCTAAGTGAAGAAAATTTAATGACCTTATTACATCATCACATTAAAAAGAACACAGCCATTCCCAGCAGGGGTGAAAGCTACTTATGAAATCAGCCTGCCCATGACTGCCATGGAGACTGGCCTTGCAGTAGGCTAATGGCACCACTGCACTCTGCACATCCCCACTGCCCTGTGGGAAGCTGCTGTCAAACCTGAGCAATGTAGGGGTGAAGGTGTATGGAGGGGCCTTTGGTGTGATGGAACTGGACACGGATGGGCTCTCCTGGCTGACCCCCCCGAGCACCAGCTCCTCTTGTTCTGTTAGATGAAGCAGAAGCCAATCCACTGCTCGTTTATGGTCCCTGAGGTGAAGGTGAGAGAGTAGTGAAGACCCCTTCCTACCTCTGCATCCATCCTGCTGCCTGCTGAGCCAGTGACAGCTACACTGTTCACATGTATATTTACAGCCAATTAATTTCCCACACAAATTTGGGGCCAAAACCCCATTCCTGGAAGGGAAAGAACTGCTGTTCTGACTTGGAAGTGAAAGAACAGAACAGAGGCAAAGTGAGATAGTGTTTTTGTTAGTGTTAGAGATAATGTCAGACAATATCACCATTAAAAACAAACAAACAAACAAAGAAATGAGAAATAAATTTGTAGCTACCCCCAGACTCACAGAAAGTAAGATGCTCTGCTTTTCAAATAACTGTGGTTGTAAATTAAGTGTGACAGTGAAAAGAGGAGTGTTAAAGATGACAGACCAATTAAATGCTATGTTTCAAAAAGAAAAAGGAGGAAAAGGACTTGGTAGAATTCAAATATTTTGGGGAAAAAAAAAAAAAAAAGCAGTGAAAAGTGAGAGTGAAAAGAGAAGATAGTTAATTTAGCAAGGAATCACTGACAGCAAGGGCCAAATGTGACATTTTTGCCTGGGCCATTTCTAACCAGGAGTGATGTATAGGTGGCTACTCTCTTCATTGTCCTGTAATTATAAGAGCAAAGAACTTTCTACAAATTGATAAAAAGCAGCACATCAGAGCAAACTGTTTTAAAGGGAACAAAACCATACAGGGATGGAAGATGTCAGCAAGCGACAGAGCAATTTTCTCTGGGCTGAGAAAGGGGCCTCGTTGACACTTGCCTTCTACATGCTTTATGTGTGGTACTTGGCATTACATTTGGATGCAAAGAGAACATGCTATGTGTTGTGTATCTCTATCTTGAGAGAGCATCAGAGCTGATGAACAATATCAGTACGTGTTTCACAACCTCTGCTTTGCTCCTTAAAGCTGCCTTGAGGAGAGGGAAGCCACGCTCTAAATTGCTGGTCCAGTGTGAAAGCAAGGAGATCTGCAGTACTGAGACCATCACCACTCTCACATGCAGCATCAGCTGAGCAGTTGGACCAACAGCTGAGCAGTCAGACCACCTCCCAAAGCTTCGGGAGGGTTTTTAAGGAAGAGGGACCCTCCCAGCTGCAGGCACATTAAGGGCATGTTAAACTGGATTCCTGCATAGCTCTGCAACTCTCAGAACTGCAGCATTGACATGGGATCCAGTAATGCCCATCAATCACTTCCTCATCTCAACAGCAGCTGTGTTTTCTGAAAGAGGAATGGTAGCTATAAATAATCTGGCTTCGACTTCCTCTTTCCAACCCTCCAGTCCCTTTTAAAAAGAATTTTTTTTTATTCTCCCAGAAACAGCAAGGAGATTGTAACACATAAAACCAGAACGGTCACCTGCACAAAACGAACAGCTTTAGAAAGCTCGGAGAATAGTAGAAAACTACAATAAAGATCAGAGGCAGTATAGAAAAAAATGTTACAGTTCTGAGCAACCTCCTCCAAATTCCCTTTCACACTTGCAGTGAGCTTTCTGTTAGGCCTCTACTTGTATGAGACAGTTAGAGGTGCTGATCAAAAGGGGAATACAATCTGTTTTTTTCTGAATGCAACTCATTTGCTCATCAAAGCACAGTAAAAGAAAGAACAGTGTCAGAAATCACCAAATGTGCTCTCATGGCTTCACAGTGGAGATTTTTTACTCCCTCGTGGAATAAATATGTTGTAATTTTAATTCTGTGTAATCCATAGATCTACAAAAAGCATCAATCCCACACCAAACATGCAAACAGAGAAAAAGAGAATACGTAATTCATCCTTCAGTAACACAGCACTACATATTCTCCTCCAACAATAACTCTACAGGGCTGGTAGGCATATCTAGACTGCCACATGCAGCTGCTTCACATAATCCTTTTCATAAACATACCTGACTCTATATTAAAATATTTAGGAGCTTCCTGTATAATTTTTCAATCGCAGTCTGTAATTAACCTGATACAGACTGTACCTGAAAAATCCCTAAGGCAGGGATGATGCTTTCTATTTGAGCCTAGTCTTCCAGAAGATCCCTAGCCCCAGTAGGTAACTCTGGACACTACCAAACTATAAATAAAGCCATAAGCATTGTTCAGACTGTGACTTACAAGCCTGCTGCTAACAGATCAATAGCTGAAGTGGGCACAGTATAAGGGACAGAAAAAGAAATGGTGAATACACCCCCACCTCCTATCACATATCTCAAATTCCAGAGAAATATGTTGTGTGATGTAAAAGTTGGAAAGTAAACAAAAAAGCATGCTGCTGTATAGATTGTTTATGTATTATACCATATGCTGTGAGCTTTACCTACAGCATAGCTGTTCATGTTGCTTTATCCCTACTCAAATCTCAACACCTGAAACCAGAAGCAACTTTGCTAGCACTGCAGCATCAGCAGCCACCTCTCACTTGGCCAAGTCAGAAATGAAGGCAGAGCCACCACCTAGGCAGGAGTTTACAAGAGTTTCTCCTTCCTCTCCCTGAATCCTGGCCCCACTTGGCAGAAAGCACCACTGTTTCTCACCTCCTCCCTTCTCAGCTGCACGCTCTCCATTTCCTTCCAGACTATTTCCACCTTCACCACACTCTCCTGCTGATTTCCTGCCTCCTGGTTCCTTTGCTCAGCCTCACTGATGTGACCCCACATCCCAGTTTTAGGGGTCATCACAAAGCTCTCCGGTGCAGAGGTGGTGAGCCCGTGGGCTATCTCCCAGGCATGCTGGGGCAGCTGGACCAGCACAGTGCCTCACACCACTGGAAGCTCTGGAAAGGCATAAGGGAACCACAGGTGTTACTGGGGAACTGTGACCAATGCTTCTCCTTCAGCAGTATACAACACTAGATAAGAAAAAAGCAAAAATAACAAAATTTTTAAATATCTTGATAGGTGGTGGTCAAAGTAATCACAAGAACATAGAATATTAAGTAGATTTTGGTACCTTTTTAATGGGAAAATGAAGAAAAAACAGGAACTCCAATATACCACAACAAAGAAACAGAGAAAGTAAAAGATCTGTAAAGTAAACTGAATCCAAACATAAGCAATGCTTTATTGGGATATAGCAAGCAACCTATCAAATAGGGAACTGGTACAAACAGATTGAACAAGACTCTCTTTTAACAGAGATGTATGGTGACGAGACAGCTTCCTTCAGTTTTAAAAACAAGTATTCAAACCATTAAGTGTTAAAAAAAATTAAAAAAAAATCAACCATTACAACACCAATGACGGACAATATTAAAAATGTGCAGAACTTTACTCTTTTTCACAAATTTCTGCATAATGTTAAAAAACAAGTTCTTATAACTTAAAAAGGGAATCAAATGAAGCTTTCTTTTGTTTTGCAAAGCAGCACGAACTTTTAAAAACCAACTATACTTTACATAGAACTACTATTAAAAACAGGTGAAAACAAGCTGAAAATTTAAAAGACAGCAAAAAAATACACAACCCAGTTTCACCTGTCAGCAACACCTTCTGCGATCGAAGGGGTCATGGTAGTTGTATGTACAGCTTTAAACATTGCAGCATACCACGAGTAAACCTTAATAAGGTCAAAATAGGACCCTCTGCAAAAAAGGGTGAGTTGGCAAGTGTCAGTCCCATCCTAAAATTATTAGCAGTAATAATTTTAGTAGGTCTTTAGTGTAAAGAAAAACCTACTTTAATTGGTTTCTCTCTTCCAAATAGGCATGTAAACTGTCTTGGGGGTGGTGGATGTGTGTTTGATACTTTAATTCATGAATTCAATAACATGTATGGCTCAAAAATGAGAATGACATACCTCCCTTTTGTTCTGGATACAGTCATGTAGCTATCTCAACATGCTCACTGACACTTCCTAAAAGAAAAAAATCATTATGTACTACCTAAAAAATACACACCACCTCTCTCAGTTCAGACTCAGTATGTAGTATATTGCCAACTCTATCCAATAGGATATATATTGTAATTTGGTTTAAATTCTTAATAGATATATTCTCTCTTTACGAAGTTCCATCACATGAAACCAAGTCGCTTATTTATTGTTTGAGGCACAACATGACCCCAATTAGACAATTTGCTATAAAGAGTTGTTCTTTAGATGTTGTGTCTGTAGAGGTTTTACGTGATATTCATAGATTTTCAGCGCAGGCCCCAGTTTTAATGAAAGTCCAGTGAGTACATCATTTCTTGTCATCAACAGTAATGATTTGCCATCAATTTCCTATAAGAAGAATTAAAGAGTTGATAAAGACAAGTGTACAAATCTAACAGATGAGAACAGTCATGCAACAAATGAAAGACTACTACAGAGGATAAATGAGAGAAGAAATAGTAGCCTTTGTTTTCCTGAAGTTAAGTTTATAGCTGCTAAATTCTGCTTGCTGTCTGCTTCTCAAGTGTTTGTGCTGACTAAGGCATAAATACTAATTAGTCAAGAACAAAACTCAAATGAGCCTAATTTCAAAATTCCCTCCTCGTAAATCTGTTTCAAATTAATAGGTACATGTGCAGATTGCCTAATTATCAGCCATTATGAGAAAGACACTCTTAAGAAGAAGGCTCATGAAGTGCATTTCGGAAGAAATAGCATTGACAGAAACGCATATGCAAGTTTGGACTGGTGAGGATCTGCTAATAACTTCAGGTGCCTTCTTTAAAAGGCCAACCTTCCCATGTGTCCTTGTAGGGGTGGAAAAAACCAAAACAAACCACAACTGCTGCAATCAGAAACTTTAGAGGGGTCTAACCGTGGGGCTCAACACTCTGAGGGAATTTCTCTTCCTCCACTTACAACAGAAGAAGCTAAAGCAGCAATTTCCCAGCTTAGTCTCAATAACCCCTGCTTAAAATTCCCACTTTTAGATCACAAATACTTTTCCTTTTTTCTTCCCCCCCCCCCCCTTGGCTTTCTGACCTATTTAAATTAGAAATCTTCAGGGTTTTTTCCACCCCAAAACATTGTTGTGTGTTTGAAAACTACCTTCAAATGATTTTTCAGAAGTCAAAATGGAAGAGAAAGAAACCACATCTCTCTGCTCCCATCTCTGTTTTAGACATGGGACCACCCTTTCCGTGACAGATTCCTACAGTTCAAGCACACTGTGCTACTCAGGAAACATGAGCTACAGCTACACAACAATGCATTGACTGGTGTCTCACAACACAGCCAGACCTCTCAAGGTCATCACAGTCCCAAGAAGTATATATAGCCCTATGGCATTCTCCTGCACTGGACTTCACTCTGCTGTTGGATTCATTTTCACTTTTAATTAAAAAAAAAAAAAAAAAAAAAAAGAAGCTATTAAATGTTGAATTTGTAATCAAAAGCCAACAACCAGTTCAAATGCTTGCACATATTATTGTTGTCCATGATAATACATTGCAAAAATTTTGTATATTTTATAAATATTACAAAATTCATACATCAATGTATCCCACTGCAGCATCATCCTTAGAAATATTAAATGTTGTCTTGGGAAATGTCAGAGAGCCCATCCGTGATTACAACTCAATGTGAAAAGAGAAAGACGTATTAGAGTTCAGCATTAATTTGTCCAGACTGATCTCTCTTACCATTTGATAAAGTTTATAAATACAAAATACACAGACAAACCACAATGTAGTCAAAGATCAGCTGAAAATGGAATTCCTTTAAAATCTCCCCAAGAGCTCTGACTGCTAATCCCTCAGAGGAGTGCAATGTAACAGTATTTCTAAAAGAAAAAAAAAACACAAAAGTTTCCAATAACTTTTTACCCAATTATAGCAGGTGTCTCTTTCCAATTACTGTTGAGAATGTTAATGGTTAAAACCAGTTTCTATCCTCTCTTTTCCATTCGTCACAATGCTTTCTGTGGGAATTTTGACACCAGTGAGTATTTTGCTCATTGCTATGACCGATCTGAAGTTGCCTTTTCTGCTGCTGTTCAACGATGCTATGGAGGAAGAACAGCCTCCAGCTTGGTAGGATCCAAATGAAGTAAATCCAGTACCTGGAACAGGAGAAACTCCAAGAATAGGAAAAAAAAAAAAAAAAAAAGCAAAAAAGCATCTGTTCCTTTCCCTTCTTCTTCCACAGGGCTCCCTGTGGATTCTAGAAATGTTGGTAATTATTAAGGCTTTCAATGAATAGAAAACTGATTCTTCACATGCATCTGTGTAGAAACGAGCGATTATGCATTCAGAATTCAAGTGGTTTCTATCTTTGTGCATGTATTGTAAGCTTTACTACTTCTACTTCTTTTTAGTTTTTCACTCAAACCTGGTTCTGTAGATTTGTCATAGTGATTCCAAAACCATTCCAGGTTTTGGCACCAGGTAAAATTTTATACGCTTTGGTGACTTCTCTGAATTTCTTCTCTGCTACTTCTCTATTTTCTGGATTTTTTTTCGGGACACAACTTCAATGCCAGTTTTAATGGCATCTGCTGAGGCACCCCTCTGCCCAACTAGAGCTAATAGCAATTTCCCACTGTGCCAGGATGACCTCAGCAGTAAGAGTATATTGTCTTCTGCAAATAACCACAGGATCAGTTAAGCTCCAAGCCTCCTAGCACTCTTTCTACCCTTTCTCCAGGTGACTGAGAACTGCAAGGCTTTACAGCACAGCTAACACAAAAGCATGGCAGCCAGCACACTCACAGGCCCCTCCGTGCTGTGGCTCTGCTAGAAAGCAGCAGTGGACACAAGCTAGCATCAAATCCCAGTTTCCCTTCTGGTAAGGCATTGCAGTGAGGCCAGCAAACTACTGTTGGGTTACTTAGGCTCATCTGCTTCTCACAGGACTAGGTAGTTAAGAGGCCCCATGGGCAATAATTAAGACACAGCAAACAGCTTCAGTCTTTGAGTGAGCCCCAGCCCCCTGTGCTCCCAGGGCCACTAGAGAAAGCTCAGACACATACTGCCAAGCAGCAGTTCTCTGAGGGTACTCACACCCTCATCTTGCATCAGCCCTGCCTCGTTCTTTACTTATCCTATACCCCCAACTTCTTGGCTTGTCTGATTTGCTTGCTAATGTAATGTTGGGTTGGTTTTTCTTGTTATTGGATAACATCTTTTGGTTGAATCTGTTTTCATCAGTGAGCTCTTTTGACTTGCTGACATCAGTAGAACTCCAAGAAGGAATAATGTATAATCATCATGCAATCATCACTTCTTACCAGCACTTACAGTTTTAAAATAAAACATTCTGTGCTCCTTAAAATGTCGTTTCTTTTTTCCTTAAAAAGTTGTAAGGAAAATTCAGGCCTTAAAAATTCTTTGAGTCACTTTCTTTAGGTAAGTCCAGATGTATTCAGATTCATCAAAACAAAGTGTGGATTCGGTTACTGTTGCATAAAAGCTGAATCCCATAATAGATCTCACGATTACATTCTGGGCTATGGATATATTGTAAGGAAACCATTGTGCTACCCCTACTGAAGCAGTTCCATGGAGAACAATTTCCCAGTGTTGTAGATGAAACAGAATACTTCCCTTTACCATTTACAACCTCATTCCCCTTCCAGTACCTATTCAGGGCAGTAGCAGATCAAATTAATTTAGGTTTCTGGGGAGCAAGCAAGCTGCAGTACAAACAGCAGAGAAGAACAGAGATGGCCTGAGCTTCAGCTGCATGCCTGGTGACTCCAGAGACAGAGGATGGCTAAGGGTTCAAAGTGAACCTGACTGCACTGCCACACCTGGAAGGTCTGGGAGATCCTGACAACAAATACCGTAAGTAGACAGAGTTTAAGTTAGTGGCTAGTAGACAGCGTAGAGAAAACAGAACATAACCATGGGTAAGAGGTTAGGGACAGAGTTGTTCCTGAGGCTGTTCCTGGTGTAGACATAATGGGTTGGCAGAGCTGGCACAGAGAACCAGGCACTTGCTGCTCCTTGTGCTACTAATGGAATGGAGAGGGAAGGAAGTGGCAATGACTTCTGCTGTGAGTGTCCATCCCACATCTGGCTGCATCCTGGTGGCAGCTGTCAGCCTCTCTCCCCAAGACTTTGGCATAAAGCAAAGCTGGCAGTGGAATCACAGTCACATTTCTGCCCACGGCTATCCTAGTAGAGCCCTGGCAACACAGTGCTAAAAAGCAGCTTACTTCAGCTATCCTCCTGAAGCCACTTGCCCTTGCTGTGGAATACTAATAAAACCTTTACACTCTACTCCTATGATGCTTTCCATCAGGCTGTTGCAAATAGCTTTGCCAAAACTTACGAGTCAGTCTCACCTTGCTGCTGCAAGATCAGTAGAAATTACTGCAGTATTATTGACAAGCCAGCTGAGGTGCAGAAAGGTTAAGATATTTCGTGAAAGTCAGAGGTATCTATCTGTATAAGGAAAAAAACCCAAACCCAGAGGCCACAATTACTTTGCCTGTGTGGCTTTTAAGCCACATTTCCAAGGCTGTTGAGGAGGCACAGATGCTGGTATTAAGGAATGGATACACAAGTAATTTTTTGCCTGTTTATCCACTTTAAAATTCTGAAAAAATAAGTAGCATCTGCAGAAAGACCCTCTCTCTGCACCCTGCAGGAGAATTACCCAACACTGGGCTTTTCACCCTGAAGAACAAGGAGCTAAATTTTGATAGTCTGTTAGACTCATCAATTCCAATCAGATGGGATTTCACTATCCAGGTGCTGAAGGTCAGCAAGATTAACCTGTCCAGCAGGAACATTAGATGTATGGTTTCCCTGCAAAGCTGCCAATAGTTTGCACTTGCTTGGTGCCTTGGAAGGTCATGCCATCTATTTTGATAAATAAACACAAGCGTCGGTAGCTAATTCCCTGGGAGTCACACACAAACCTATAGGCTTATCAGGGAAGGTGCTGAATTGACAATCTGGATCTGTGAGCTCCTCCTCTGTGGAACAGGTAGGCTGTAGGCTAAGTAAGCCAACTCTCCTCTGCTGCCCCACTGACACACCTTGCCAGTGTGCTGACAGGCGAGTTACAAGGGGCCATATGACTGTTAAGCTCTGTACTGACCAAATCTACCAGAAGCAGCCATTCAATAGCATCAGCAGTTACAAAGCTCAGAAATGAAGACCCAACCTCTTTCTTGATTCAAGTCCTACAAACATGCTGCAAAAGATTCCTCCCCTTTGTTGCTAACTTGGCAGCTCAAGTGAACAGGGACAGGACAATTCAATGCAATACACCAGCCCCCTTTTCACCCTAAGTCTTCAAAAGCAACTTGCTTCTCAGAAGCCCGGGATTATATAAATACTGGTGAGTGTATTTGCACAATATGCTAAAGAAGAAGGGAATTACCATTCCCATTTTAAATAACAAGGTCGTGAAATTGAGTGAGCTGTATAGTGATACTGAGTCCAAGCCAGAAAATCTGTTTAGATTCCTCACCTTTCAGGTGACTGTTTTAAACAGACTCCAACCCTTTATCCATACCTTGTAGTGTGACAGTATTACTCAAAGATCATAGTCCCATGGATTTTCACCCAGTAACAGACTCAAATCTCCCATTAATGTGGGATTTTCACACCCATTTACCAGTATATAACCAGGTCCACGGCAAAAATGTGCAACGCAGGAAACATCTTTTGACTGCCAGCAGATTCTCAATGGATTTACCTGTTCTTGAAAAGCATTGGCTTGTTCTTCAAATCCAGCTGTTCTGAAATAATTCACAACATCGATAACAGCCCAGTCAGCAGGATCCGGAGGTCTCCCGTTCTCTACTGAACTGCAAAGTGCAAATCCAGACAAGTAATCACTAAATGTGTGCAGAGCATCTGCTGCTGCTTTGTGCACACCCCACATACATCCCCTCCTTCCTTGTTCCTCCAGGAATAGTATCCTTTGACACACCTCCCCCAGTTCTCTTCAATTCTCTTCCTGTTCTCTTCAATTTGAAAGCCCTGATGGTGGGGACAACTGAGGTAACCTCTCCCTTCAGAAAAGTATATGAATCTTTAGATCAGCCAAAGATAATTAGTCAGGATCTTTTCCTGCAAGTATGCTGCCTTTGCAGTTGCAGAACAAAGAAACAAAGACTACCACAATGAGGTACCAAACCCCTGCCTTTCAAGACTGCAGCTTGTTTTCAGCTACTGAGTACTTCTAGAGAATTATAGTATGTTGATTATTCTTCTCCCAGATGAGACTGTGCTTCATCGTAACATAGGTAGAAACTATTGGAAACCATCTTTGCCTTGTAAAACAAAAAGAAGAGAGAACAATGATTGTACTAATTGCTCAATATAGAAAATTTCCCAAAACTGTTTTTGGACTCATCTTTAGACAAATCTATGGACTTTTAAAAGAGATATGAATCTGAGAATGCAACCATTAAAACACAATCAGAATTAATCCCTTCTGTGATTGACCTCGGGCGATTTCTTTCCACAGTAACAAAAACAACCAGTCATTCATATTTACTATCTTTATCCTGCATTTCCTATCCACAACCTGCTGCTATCACTCTCTGGCTTAGATAACCTTTGTGTACCTGCAAATTCTTGATAAAAAAGACAGACGCTGACCTTGCTCTCCATCCTCATAAATTGCTATAGGAAAGGCAGTCAAGATACCAAAAGTAAGAACTTCAGCATGTTTCTTCAACTGGAAGTCCCAAAGTTCATCCCAGATATTTTCCACTGTTCTGCATGCTTAACCATAAAGCTAGTGAAGAAATATCAAAAATGTACAGATCAGGGCAGGTATCAGAATCCTGTCCATTTTAGGTCCTGAAGTTTAGAGTCAGGACTTTGATTTTTCAAGAGCACCAGCTGGAAAAGAAACACAGTTTATACTCTCCTGACAGCATTTTTCTTCTGTCCTCAAAATTTTTCTTTTCCAACTGCCACCACCTCTGCTTTGCCTAGACTTGAATCTCTTTCAGCAAAATAACTGAATGAATCGAGGACCAACCATTTTTCCAACCAGCCAGGAAGAGAAGCGAACAGAATCACATATAGTGCCTCCCATCACTGTTTCTACAGCATCTCAATTTCTGCAACTAGCTGAGCGCTGGGAAGGAGGACTTGTCAACACAAGGATTTTTACTCTTCCCCTAACTCTTGAAATGTACTTGTCAATATGGCAACAAAATTCTTGTCCTAAGGACTCATTCTGCAACCTTGATATCACACCGCGTGCTGCATTTGGTCTTCTAAAAGCAGTTTCTTTCACTTATCACAGGGAATATGCACAACGCTCAGGGTAAAGAGATGGTTTCTTACTTTTACTCACCGAGTAATGATTGACTTCGTGAATTGCTTCACCGATTGACGTTACACAGAAGGGCAACAATCAGAGAAACTGAAAATGAGACTATCTGGCCTTATCAGAGTTGAACTTTTGTAAAAAGTTAAAAAAAAAAAATTGAAATAGCAAAGAATGCCTTTTAATTAATATTTTTGGTGCTGTGAACATTCTGAGGCTTAAGAAGTAAAATGTGAAAAGCACCACACAAAAACTACACGTATTTATAAAAGGTGCAGTTGAAGAATATTTAAATCTTTGCATTTTCCCCAAGACAGTCACTTCTAATGACTCATATTCTAATTACAATTAAAAATAAACAGAACCCCAACAACTCAGTATAAAAAAAAAAACCAACAAAACAACCCACAACATAACAAACCTGAAAAGATATTGAATTCTGCCAAAACAGCAAATAAAAGATTCAATCAATGAAAACACCTCCTAATCCTGTTTTGATTGCTTCCCCAAACGCTTTGATTTCAAGCTGAATATGGTGCTAAATATGGTGCCAAACCCTCCTTCCCACAACTTTCTGTATGGACAAGGTGTTCTAATTCTTCAGGTAGCTCTTCTTTTATCACTAGGGAACTAGACCTTGGTCCAGCCCCATCCATCCCAGGCTCAACTGGAATGACTTCAGGGGCTCTACCTTAGTCATTAACTAATCACAGGAAATAATTGCAAGTTCCTGCCTGAAGGAATAGCATCATACTGGACCTCAAGTGGAGCCAATTTCCACAGCTACAGGTACAGAAGACTCAAAGGCACGTGGCAGACTGTTGGAGGCCTGCTGGATTTTAACCCATCTATGCACACCGATGCTCATTTGGCTTCTAGACTTGTACAACCTCCTCCTTGCACTGCTGTTGCACTTGCCTCTGTTCTTTAGACAAGAGAAGGGAGTATCTAACAGCCATGGCTTAGCCATACACCCATTTATGCCCGATACCCTGGATGCTGTAAAATCTTAAGAGGACTGGCATTTTAGGCTTTGTAACAAGATCCTAGGTGCACTGATAATGAATAAAGATTAGGCTTATCTGCTTTTCACCACTGTCCCTGTGCCTTTATTGCCATCAAGTGGCAGAAGCAGCAAGGTCTGAAAGGATATAGCTGTGAACAAACAGATTTTATCCAAGCTATTTATAACTGCTTCAAGAAAGTACCAAATACTTCCCTTGTAGGTAGGCACACGTCCATGCTGTATACATTCATTTAGAAACCACAGCTCGTGATCAGTTTAATGACAATCACCCATCAATTCTAAAAAGCTACCTTCGAAATCATCAGCAGAGCCTTAATCGCCTCAAGGGAAAATGGTTCAATGTAAACTGACCTTGCTTTGCCTCCCTTCTCCTCCAGACAGTCCAGCAAGACTATCAACTGAAGGCAGCTTCTGGGGGACATACACAACGTGATCTAATCCTAGTCACTGAACAGGATAATGCATTCTATGTTGGTGTGGTGTAACCACTCTTTTGGGTGAAGGGCGAGTGTCCTGATTTTCATGGCATCCATCAGATCTTCTGATGCTGTGTCATACTCGGGTGTTTTATCGGCACCCTGAAGTGACCACTGTTGGTGTTATTATAATTTATACTGTTGTAGTGCCTGGGAGCCTAAGCATTGTTACATTTTCTTGAAAGGCTTAAAGAAAGGAGATCTGAAGGAGAAGAATGAGGTGAAGCTTTGAAGAAGCATTGTAGTTTGAGAGGACAGATGAAGAACTCGCTCTACTCCCTTTCTTTCTGGTTGTTGTGGTTTTGGTTTTCTTTAATATATCTATATATGCATTTACCTATCTCAGCACAACTTCTATAACCCTAAAGCAGCAAGGACAAATTTTTCCACACCGAACTCCACTTCTCAGATCATAACTTCATTCAGAATTGATAGCCCTGACCCAAGAATTGTTCACCTGTGACCAGAACAGTGCACACCATGCCTCTGTCTTATTCCCACCCTAGGTTTGAAGTAAAACCCCCACCATTTTAGGGTTTCTCCAACAAACAGCTTAAAATATCTGTACCAGAAGAGAACTGACACCAAGGATATATGCTGCTGCTACTACTTTGCAGTACTAAATGGCTGGGCAGACAGCAGAAAAGGTTGTATGTCTAAGATGTAGAGCAAACTTCCACATGGGACACTTCTCTCCATCAGGCACCAGTTCACCACTAGCAGAGAGATGAGCAGAGGTAAAGTACTGATTACAGTGCTACCACTGGCTTTAATCTCTGGTTGAGAGGAGAAATCAATGAAGACAGACATACCCCTAACTGAAGTTACTGTCTCTTCACCTCTAATTGAAGTTACTATCTCTTCTTTACTATACGGTCCTGCCACATACCACTTTTAACCAATTCAATGCCTGAGACTCTTCCATTTCGAAGTTGAAAATACAATAAAAGTAACTGAGAACAGGAAAGGCTTGAAACGGGCAAAGATGGAGGTGCCCACCATTGCCAACCACATTAAATCAAAGAAAAACTACAATTAAAATCCACATGCTGTTTACATAAACTGAACACTATGGATTCACTTACTTTTTGACATCCAGAGAGCCATTTTCCTTGTTTTCCATGTCAACAGTTAGCATAGGGAGGAGAGAGGTTTCTTTTACTTCAGCAACTGATCAATAGGGGGGAAAAAAGCTGTGTTTAATTATCAGTAGTATGAAAAGAGCAACACAATGTACAGAAACAAGCATTCTACAGGGACACAACCCGGGTTTCACCAGAGAGCAAAGGTGCTGCTGTCAAAAGGCTGCTTTCCTCAGGAGCCTAGCAAAGCTGGTAATAGCTACTGAACTAGGAAAAGCTGACCTGTGCTTCAAACCCAAGGAATATTTCATGCCTGGAAATCGAGGAAGGTAATGTTACATTTGATCCTTTTTGAAACTAACAAAAATTTTGATCCAACTGTGTATTCATACACATTAGAGAGTGACCTGCTACACAGAGAGATAGATATCAAGAGAGCTTATTATGCCTTCAGTCATCCTGCTAGACAGAGGATCCAAACAACAGGAGGTTTTGGAATCCGTGGCCGTGTTTTACAAACAGCAAACCTGGGAAACAGAGGAGCGCAAAGTGACTTTGACACATCTCACGCATAAAGCTGGAGAGCAGAGTTACTAATTGAGTGCCAAACTCCTGAGGCCTGAATCAGCTTCTTATCTGTAAGACCATCCTTCCTGCACTAGCACAGCTTCTGCTATAGGTATGGTATACTCAACTCTGAAAAGAAAAAGAGCATACGAAGGACACAGGAGAAAATTCAGTTTGTTTCCCTCCTCGCAGCATGCTGGAGTACTTTCACCACACAGCCTTTTTCCACCGCTCCACAGAACATGCAGAAATGACCTGAGCCTTTTCTTTCTGTTCTCAAGCAAGCCATGTCTATTTCAGAGAGCACCGAAGAACTGACCACGGACTCGGGATGTTCTCGCTGTAGCATTAATGGATGCCAGCGAAATGTCACAGAGCTCTGGGAAGTACAGAATAGGGAAATTGCACTCTTCAGCTAAAACTTAGAATAATAGAGGGCGGCAATTAATACCACTGTTTAAAGAAAAAAAAAAAAAAAAGAAAATTAAAAAAGACCCTTTATTATACTATACAGCTAGCAGCATGTAAAGGACCAAGAAAACAGTAACGAACCGATCAAAAAGATGCCTTTTGCCTGCACCGCTGCCAAAACAATGCGTTGCCTCCAACCACTTCTCGGTTCAGCTGAGGTGACTGCAAATCCACAACCGCCCCAGCGGACCTGCCGAGGGTCCCCTGCCCGGCCGTGCGGGACCCGGCAGCCCCCTCGGGCTCGGGGCAGGGCACCATCCGCGGAGCCCTCCCCGGCCCCTCGCAGTCGCCCGGGGGGCTCCCCTTCCACCGGGGGGCTCCCCTTCCACCGGGGGGCCGGGGCGGGACACGCGTGCCCCGCGCCACCAGCACCTCCAGCCCCGCTCGCCGGGCTGCACTGCACCGCATTGTCAGTTTTGGTTTTGGCCGGGGAAGGCGGGGTGGGAGTGGAGGGGGAAAAGGGCGGGGGGGGAAGTAATACAGAAAAACCTACCTACGAGCAACTAAACCAAAGCATTGCTACAGGCTGCTCCGGAGCGGCGGAGCCCCCGGCCCCCGCCCCCCCGCCGGCAGCGGGGCGCTCGGAGGCGGCTCCGTGTGGCAGCGGGAGCAGCCCCGCCTGGCTCCCGGCCCGCGTGACGCGCCCGCCACACACGGCCCCGCACCAACCGCCGCCCGCGTCATGGCGGACGTTTTAAAGGCGCAGCGCTGACACCGACCGCTCCCCGCCTTCTCCTCCCCCCCCCGCGCTTTCCTCGGTCCGAGTGCCCGGGGACCCCCGGAGGGGTCCCCCGCCCCGCGCCTGCACCGCACTATGCGAAGTTGCTCGGTCCGGAGGGAGCGGTGAGAGCAGGGACCGAGGGTCCCGGGGGGCGCAGGTGGGGCGGCGGCGGTGCCGGGGGGCCGCTGGCACACGGGCGAGGAGGAGCACTCAGTGCCACAGTCGTCACCTGGGTTTCTTGGGACCACCTTTAAACATCGCTATAGAGGCGGGTGGGGAAGGGAAGAAATCCGCAGGTGTTTTTTGACAGACGCAGTGCTGAGCGACAGGAAATGTCACAAAAGGTGGGAAAGAAGTGCAGACAGGTCTTGGAAAATTGATAAAGTCACCTAAAATTAATTTCCAGAATGAGTTTGTCAACTTGCAGGTGAGTGGCAGGCGCTTGGCTTTCTCTGCCCCGGAGCACTGACGAGGGACAGCACCAGCCGTGCCACCGGCGGGACTGGGGGGAGAGGGGAGATGGGGACAGTGATTCCCAGGGACAGCCACATCTCTTACTGGTGTAAGCACCATACCTTCTGCCACAAAGAGACCCACAGATACCCACGGGATTTGCTGTACAGGAAGGCGTGACTCAAGGTGTCTGCAGGTTACTAATCTGGCCCACTGGCAGTAAAATCTTGCCCGCAGAGATTAATACAAATGTTGGCAAGTTTCTCCAGCAATTGCAATTTCCCCCCCCCACCTTTATCACACTAATTTTTCATGTATTATTCCAATTTCCCTTGATTCAGGATGTTTACTAATGGCCTGGAAGTGTTACCTGGGTGAGAAGCTGCCAGTGCTAGGGAAATTAAGCAAGTGATACCGACCAACTGCCATACCCTGCCACAATTCCCCTCAGCACCAGGGCTGCATCCCAACCACAACTCAGATGCTGTGACCTTTTGACCACTCCTAACAGTCCGAATCAGTACAAATTTGTTTCACTTGCAGAATTCCTTCTGAGTCAAGCCACTCAAATTACACCCTTGCCAAGGGTTTGCTGCAAGACAAGGGGACATGACAAGCTACCTGGGGATTCATACAGAACTGGTGACTTCAGCCTGATTTCTGCAGAGCAAGTCACAGCTCCGTGACACAAGTGCCCCAGCTGGGGCTGTCCTGGGCACCGTGCATCTCTCGCTCCCAGAAGCAGCTCATTGCATCCTGGCTGCGCTTGTGAGCAGAAAGCTGAGTCCCGAAGCTGCTAACCCGACACAGCTACAAGCACTAAAATCACAGGTACTCTTGTACAAAGGACTGTAGACTTTCCCAACCGTTTCATTTTGCCTGACTTACACGCTGCCAAATAAATAATCAAAGCTTGCAAGAACTAATGCAAATAATAGGATCTGAGTATTGACAGGAGCATTGAGAACGGAGAACAGTGGGAGTCCTCACTGGTTTGGCTTTTAAATAAATGCAGATAAACAAGTCGAATACAGTATTAAACGTACTGTACGCTAAAGAAAACCCTCTGCACATCCCAAAGCATTCTGTAAAACGTGGCATTTTTGTGTCGGACAAGTAAGCCACACAAGGCGATTCTTTTTTGTCTCTCAAGAAATAAGTGTTCTAAATGAGGCCATAATGAGTTTTCTGCATCAGCTGGTTTCTAACTTCAGTAATGAACTGACATTTAAGGATACAAATATAAACCAGCTATTTTACTCACACTCTCCTCTTCCTTCCATCATGTTCTTCAATTAATCCTTAAGAGTATTTGGAGTCAGGCTCACACAGTGTGTGCGCATTCTGTCAAAAAGACCTTGAACACCAGAGAGGGCAATGTAAAGAAAACGGGCTATGGAAAAAATTCAATGTGGAATATGACCTGTGGTTTGTGTTTTCATTCACTAGGGCAAGGTAATTTCATTAAAACAAGATTATGTCTGCAGACAAAGCAGGAAAGTGAATTAGACTTCTGATTGACTATTTGCATCCTGCTTCTGGCAAAAAATCCCCAAAACGTTCCCAGGCCACGTGAGGAACAAAGCAAGACCAGGTTGGTAGATCCAGGTTAAGGGGTCAACTCCGTGTGATTCTGAACTTCTGCTGTTACACAAGGAGAAACATGCAGAAGTCAGCGTAGATACTGGGCACCAATCCACCCTGTTCTCTAGGCATCGGAAAATGCCATTTCTCTACTGAAAAGCTATTATTATTTTTTGTCCCTGGAAGTAACAGCAGTACACAAAGACATAACGCATCGAGTGTGCGGCAAAGGAGAACGTGGCACCCTGGTAACAGGGCGGTGGGGACTGAATTTCAGCTTCCCCAGAGCAAAATGAAGCCTTTTAAACCTTTCCTACTCCAGCATCCCAGGTAGAAACACGGTTAAACGTGTTCATAAGGAAAATTAAGTGACAAAACAATCCAGACTTGCCGTGGTTTCAGGCCGAGGGAAGCTAGGAAAGCTCCTCTGTGCAAATTGGTTTTAGGCAGAGCGGCACGGATGGCATCCGTGCATTAAAATGCCTATTTCTCTGCCGAGCCTTTCGGAGCTACGGCCGGGCAGGGAGCAGGCGCTGGGGGCGGGCAGACCCCAGGCGGGACCGGCTGCGGGGAGCTGGAGTCCCGCAGGGGCCGCCCGCCCACCGGCTGCTCCCCCCGACCCCTCCCGCCGCACGGGCCGGGGCTGTCAGAGCAGCTGGAGCGGGGAATAAACGCTGGAAGGTGCTGCGCTTCAGCCCGGGGCTGCTGGGGCCGGACTGGCCATGCTGCTGCCCGCGAGGGTGGAAGCAAACCAGAGAGGGACAAAACGCTGGAGACGCGATTAGCAGCCAAAAATCATCAACTCTCAGTGTGCAGCACCAGGGGCAGGGGAAATGGACAGGGCACAGGCTGCTTACAAGTAGTGCTTGTCACAGATGCGGAAGTGACACAGGTTTAAGATGACTGCTTGACCCCCAAGCTGAATTAACGGATCGCTATTTCCAGTGTGTTAGTAACAGTCGTCTAAACCCCCCCTTTTTTGCATAATTTCCTTCCTAGCAATACAGGACTAAAAAGGGACCTTCCAGGCCGTGGAGTTTGACCTCCTGCCATCGCAGGCAACCCCCCACATACCGACGTCCACTCCTGAGCCCATGAGGAATCTCACCTCACTCCACCAGTCAGAAAGCCTATGTCAAGCTCCCCTTCAGTGGTAACTGAGAACTTTTACAACTACAGCTTGCAAAATACATGTGCAGTTTATACCCACTTGTTCCTGTAATATTATTATTTAGTTTAATAGTAGACCGCTCTGTTTCTCTGATATTTACTTGCTTATGTGGCCGCATCTGCCTGAATCACCAAAGCCCTTTCAGACTCCCCCTGTAGTAAGCTCTGCAGTAGCTGAGATCCTTCCCCCTTCCTCTCTTTTTGTATATTTGTCTTCTAGGAGCACACTTGGAGCTGCACACTGGGGTGCAGCAGGTGCTCAGCAGTACCTCCTACCTTCCCTGTCTGCTCTGAATAGCCCCTAGCTCCACACTACATTTATCTTTTATCACACCTGTATGGCACTGATGATTTTAGTCACCCTAGGACTGGTAAATACTTCAAGGTCTTTTCCACAGTCCCTGGCAATTACAAAATCCCTGTTACTGGTTCAGGTTGCAACTTTCCAACAGTTTACTCTCAGAAAGCTGTCTTTTCTCAGTTAAGGTCTTTTCCACTCCAGTCCACGTTCTTTCTAGTTTGCTTGAATGGAATTTTGCCACTTACCGTGCTCCACAGCATCAACATCTACTACTTGTCATCCTGCTCACCCTAAGTAGGGACTTAAGTACTTCATAGAGAAGCGAGGTACTCCAGTCCATCCATGGAGTCCAGCAGTGAAGCTCCTCTCTTGGACTCCCGCCTTGGCCAGGAAGGTCATCCAAAAGCCATGCTGTGTCATCTTTGCAGTCCCCTTCTGACCTGCCAGAGTTTTCTGCATGGCTGAGCATTGCAATGTTGCTCTGAAGTTCTGCATAAAGCCTAGATAAAAGGCCAAAGACAGCATTGGTGTAAAGCAGGTGTGGAGGGGGGAAAGAAAGAAAACCCATGGCAATAATACAGCAGAATGACTTGTACCAACCCAGCATTCATTTCTGAAGCAATTAAGTCAAAGTGTGCATTTAAGTACTAGATCAGCACACAACAGCCAGTCAGCTTTGATTTATACTCCATGCAGTTACCTGGGCACACTTACAAGGTAAAAAACAGGGTCCACAGATATGCAAAAAGTTTTGTAAAAGCTCTAGGCTTCAGGATCAACACAGGGCTTAAGAGCTCTACAGGTGCACGGAGCCAAATCCGCAACACAGCTTCCTTGCTGCAACTGCTGCTCGGATTTACTGACCAGGCAGTAATTAACAGGATGACAAAGACCCTCTGCTTTGTCCTGATGGGAGAGTCTCTTAAATCTTTGCTTTAGTATACTAAGGTCCTTTTTTACACAATAGGAATTATTCAACCTTTTTTGTTGTTGTTGTTCTAATCTTATGAATCTCCCATACTCCAATAAGATGACTAGAGCTGCACCCTTTTCACATCAGGCTCAAAATAAATGAGGACAGCAGCTGACTATAATGCAAGGCCAGTAGTCCCTTTCTGCTTTTGCTTCCTCTGGTTTCCAAGACTGAATTGCTTAAATGTATCTTCCTGCACGTGAATTACATCCACTTGACTGAGAATTTCCTGCCCTACTTATTTTGTTGGGCTCCTCCTTATTTTGGTAAGAATATCTGCTCATATTAAAGCTACGGTCCAGACTTAAGCCCTGATTATTTTAAAGCTTATGCTTTATATATTAAAAAAAAATAATAAAATAGTATAAACCACAACTCATCCTCCCCATACTAGCAGTAGTACCTGCCACATATTTGCCTAACTTGTGATAACATAGCAAGAAGCTTATAAAAACTGTTCATATGAAATACCAACACTGTGCAACAGAATCCAGCCTAATAAAACAAATATTTTATATAAATATCTCAGTGAAATAGCTGTTAAATCTGTGGGAAATCTGAAAGGTAGCACTTCATATGAAGTGATGCAAGTGAAAAAGTAGAGCACGCTAATGCACACAAAAATGGAGAAATACAGTTATAGACAGAAAAATGTCAATAAGACAAACAGAAGTCTCAATAATATTTCAAACACTGCATTAAGAAATCAGTGCCATTTCCCCCCCATCCACTTCGCTGCTTTTTTCCCCAGGAGTGAAGAACCTGCCTATCACTGAAAACCCGATATGCACATAATACAGAAATGTGATTGTGTGCTGTTAAAACAGCCCCCTGATTCTGGCCTCTAATGAAAACAGGATTTATCAGTCAGGGCTTTTTAGTGGAATTTTCCTACAGGTCGTCCAATAATACACATGGAAATAAATTCTTTTGTTCAAATTAGTGTGAAAAAATCCTTTTTATTTTCCCCTGATACCGATATGAAAGCCAGTTAGAAAGAAAATAAATCTACTAACACATAAACAACAAATTCTCATGGTTGGTATTACATAATATCTATCTGACATTTTCTGACTGGTACAGTCCAAATTTCTCATTCCCTCCTGCTCTTAAATATTTTCCAGGTCTATTGTTCTTCCTATGCTCTGCAGCTGACATGTTTTACACACGCTGTTCCACAGCATATAAATGTGCCATCTACTGGCAAATGAATGCAACTAGAGCATTTTGTGAGCCAGAAGCTAGGTGAAGGTGGAATCAGGATTCGTTTTAGTTTACAGGTTTCTGTAGTAATCTGGACCATAAAAAGTTCAAGAAAAGTCAGAGTTGAGTTCTGTCAATAAGTAGTTACAGAATTAAGACCAGTTTAATAACTTTTAAAATAGTACAAGGAATGCCCTAAAGCATAGTTTTGGAATGTACAAATTCTGAATTTAAAAAAAAACAAAACCAAAACCATTTTGTGCTGGTATTTCAGTTTTCCTTGTGTGGCTTTCAACTAATCTATGAGACTTTACAGAGTTATTATTCCCCAGTGTTCACTGCAATACTCCTCTGGGCAGGAAACATACCCTGCAGCTGACCCAGTCCTGTTAGGAAATTCCCTTCCAGAACAAATGAGCTATGGGTGGGTGCTTTGGCCATGGGAAGTGGTTCTCTGATGTGGATGTCCTCCTGAAGCCAAGTCCCTGGGGAATGTCCTAAACCATGGAGGATATGTTTCTACAGGAGAACCACCTTGTGCCATGAACTAAGACGCTGACATTAACAGACTAGGTCACTACATTACACATGTTCGGTCACATAGCCCTTGGAATGATTCTGCCACCGTGATCTTGTTTCTGGTAGAATGTAATGTTTGCACTAAGGCTACCTGCTCAGATCCTCTCTCCCAGCATGCTTGACAGATGCATATTCACTGATATTTATGGTAAGAGAATAAAGGGAAATAAAGATAGTATATTTACTGGGGACACATGTAGATTTGTTGGGTTTTTTTAGGGAGGCAGTTGAAAATGGGATTATTTTATCAACTCAGGGCATTTATGAAGTAACCAAATATTAATTGCTTACTGTCAGTTAACACACCTGTGAGATGATGTTACTCATGTTACCTCTCATTAATGGAGTCCTGACACCACTTTATACAAACAAAGATACTGGTAAAGATGGAAGAAATCAAAAGGCATTCGTTTTCTTGAACTATTACTTAGGTAACTACATATACATTCAAAGTAGCAATGTAGATATACAGTAAAGAACAATACTTTCAGTAGAAGACAGTTGTTATATTGCTGTGTAGAAGAAAGCATTGATATGCTGCTAACTAAAAATGAGAAGGTGGTGGGGTTTTCTGTTGTTTGGGGTTTTTTTCCCCCTCTCCATTTAACCAAATTACCTTGAGAACAAGCCTTTCCAGCACTGCGCTACGTGCCTGGCTGCTGAGACCTTCCCCTGTTTGAGTTAATATACCTACAGCCGTGTCCTTTCCAATCTTCCACAGCATCTTGAAAGCAAAGGCAGAAGTCTCTGACCTCTACCTCCCAGCAAAGGAAAACATCTGTTACTGTAGCTGCATCCATATGGGAACAAGATTACTGACCTCTATCCTCAAGCTCCTTCCAACTAGAAACCACCTTCTCACGCTGAAAAGCTTTTGTGCGTCAACCACATCCACGTGTTGGGCTAAGCGTTTTCTATCTTGCCCTTTGCAAAGACACCTCATCCTCAGACACACTGCTTTTCGACACAAAACAGCAGAATTTTTAGAAATACATTTTTTAAAGGCATTTGTATTTGACTCTGAGTGAGGGAAGAGGACCATCGGATTGTAGGGATTCTAAAGGAAATTTTACTAGCTTTGAAATAGGCTATTGGGAACTCATCCCAATGATTTAATGGAAACCTCAAGCCACTGTTATTCCACTGGGGTAGGAACTTTTTGTAGTAGTGAATTAGAATAATAAACTACATTTTCAGTATATGCAAACTTCTTCCAGGCAAGCATCCCTTTGTGCAGCATACCAAAAAAACCCCACTAAACAAAAGGTCAAAATGTGACGGCCTCAGATTTAATTCAACTTTGATTCACTACCAAATTCCAAAGTTCGGAAGGGAAGCTATCTTGAGATCCTATCTTGCCCTGAGATACCCCTCTTACCCTTCTAAAAGAACCATGACACTTTACATAATTCCTATGTAAAATGACAAATATAAGACACTTAAACATCCTTGTGGAGCTCTAGCACTTGTACATTGCCCAGCCTTAACTAGACACTCATATTTCACCCTTTCTGTCAGAGGTCTCAAATCAGTTTGTTCCTCAAACTCTCACTTAAAAACATTTCTGAAATGTGCACAAGACTCACACTTGTAAAACTATGGTGGTCATACAACTGTTTCTTTTGGTTTTCTTTTTTTGGTCAAACATCCAGATCATCTACACACACCCCAAGCTGGAGAATTAAATCGTCTTTTCATCAGCTTCTTACGTTTCTCAGTTATCATTGAGAAGTCCTCCTCACATGCGGCAAATTGGAAGAACAACAGATTTGAGTGATACCTTCAAATCTGCTGCTCAACACACTGTTTCTGCATGGGAGCTGTAGTAAAACCAGCACAGGTTTTTTGCAGTTTCTTAGCTCATCTTCAGAGAAAGTACTAAATTCTTTAGGATGTAGCATAGACCATCACAAAACCAGTCAGTAGGCATACAGCAGCAGAAGCAAAGAGGCTGAAGCTCTGCTCAAAAAGCAGGAAGAGGAGCTGTACTAGAGAGAGCAGGTACCAGAGCCTCTCTGAACACCACTTGCAGAAAAAGCCTCAAGACAGACAATGCCAAGACCATGAACAGTCTTTACTTCTATCAGTTGGTTCACAGCACAATGAGACAGAGCACAAAGTTTGTACAGCGGGATCTGCAGACAGTTTAAAAACAGGCAATTATCTTAATAAAAAGCATCAAGTCTGAATGTGAAAATATGAAGACAAACAATATTGCAGCTAATGATCACCTCACTTGCCTTCGAGCATCTGAGAAGTCCAACTCACTGACTTCTCGTAGTGCCTTTAATGTTCTCCACACCATCTTCCCCAAACACCCTAGATAGCGTGAAGCTTAATGAGTCCCAAACTAGTAAGTGTAGTGTGTTTCACAACCTTTTTCCTCTGGCTTTCAAACCCTGTTTGCAGCGTGTGTCTGTGGGGGGGATATGCAACGACTCTCATCATACAACATTCTGATTCACAAAGAAGCAGCACAAGTGTTGTACATAATTTAATTTGCACTTCTGTATATAAATGTTTACTATATTGCACACTATTGCAGCACTTAAAAACATCTAATTATTTGCAAAAATTAGTAAAATACTTTAAAGGATTTAAAAATAAGGGTTTTAATGCAACTGACAAGATAATAAAAAAGCAATTTACTTAATGAGATACAATCCTTTATGTTGGAAATGAAAGTTACATACAACTAGAGTACAATTAAAATATACCATATAGTTCAACACTTAATTCCTCAATGTGTAAAATTAACAAGCTTCTACTGTCATAGATATACAATTTTTCCATATTGTGAAAAGGATTTTTCAAATTAAATACAGGTAACATAATATTCCGTAGTTATATTTTATGACTGTGTTTAAACGAGAGGGTTGTATAATACTCACATTGTCAAATGTACTCACTAATGCCTTGGAAATTGCACACTTCCCCTCCTTTTCCAAAAGAGAATCTCATTTCCATACTGAAGTCTATTATGCCATATTGGAAAAGTATTTTACTTTCTAACAGGATTTTAATAAAATAAATAGCATAATATCATGGCCTTAAGATGACTTTTCCACTTATGCCCACAGAGAATTTAATCTGGATATCAGACAGACATGTCAGAACCAATTTCCTAGACTTTTGTCTTATTGTACACGCAAGATGAATGATTACAGTATTTTACAGAACAGAAAAATCTCTGAACTTTACTAGAACTATAAATGTAATGATTAAAAATTAAAATCATAACAGAATCAAATTGTGATCTTCAACATTTATTAAAATCTTTTAAAGTTCATAAACGACAACAAAGTTACTGTAGAATTTATCGCATACAGCTAGCATACAGCAGCATGTCCTTGGTCTAAATGAAATACAAAAGATTTTAACATTTTCATACAAAGGATTTCTTTAAATTTATTTCATGTGACGATATATCTTTGTTACATAAAATTTGCTACAGCAAAGTATCTTATACTTTTCCTGCACATATGTAAATACGGGTGGACAAAGACTGCATTCAGTGTCAGCCTCCTAAATGACGTTGTGCAAAAATGCTCAACAACCTAAACATACAGAATGTTGGATGGTACGTTTCATACCTTTCTGTAAAATGTCTACAAAGGCTTTTCTTAAAGGAGCGTCATACAGATTAAAAGAAAGGAATGCCAGTGCTTTATTTGTACTGGCATTCAAACATACGATGGCTATGTATCAATATAGCTCATTTTTTTTTAAAAACAATTCATCCTTGTATGCAGGTAAATTTATCATAAAAGATGAGTCTAGTTTTAAACTGTTTAGATGTGCTGTTTTAAGACAGGTCACTGAGACAGCCAGAATCAAAGTGTACAAATAAAACTACTATGAGTAAGTTTAAAAGCAACCCCCAAAAAAAGTGCTGAGCCACTGATTATTAAAATTGAAATGAACGTGTAAAAGTGCCCAAAGCTAGCACATGGTAGCAGTATCTTTTAAGTCAGTTGGTGAGAGTATACAAAACATAATTAAGCCCAAATACTTCTATCTGTGTGACCATACATTCTGTTTGATTGAAAGAAAGTAGGTTAGAAATGAAGACACAACGCAACTAAAATAAACCC
Source organism: Actenoides lindsayi (assembly GCA_025331215.1). Lineage (NCBI taxonomy): Eukaryota > Metazoa > Chordata > Aves > Coraciiformes > Alcedinidae > Actenoides > Actenoides lindsayi. The sequence goes on from WTSP01003220.1 coordinate 27,331, forward strand.
AGCTGTTGCAGTTTTTAAACTTTGTCTCTTTTCTTCATGAATGAAGTGCTGTAATTAAACAGAAAATGATTGTAGCAGTACTCCATCCTCAGTTTACTAATATAGTATACCAGAATAAAAACTTGGCAATAACCTCTTATTCTTAACAGCTAACAAAAAAAATAACCGTGTTCATACAGCGATGCATCTAGAACATTATTTTGCATTTACTAAACCATTTGTTTTTCATAGCTAATGGCAGAGCGCATTTTGCTTTTTGTGGTGCGATGGGTTTTATTTTAATGGATGCCTTTTTTAATCAAAAAAAAAGGCTCAAAACAAGGAATACTTTGGGAGCCCAAACATTTTTTATTTTTTTTAAAGAAGCTAATAAAGTGAATCAAGAAGAATCATATTTTCTACAATACTGACCAAAACTTCCTTTAAGAGTTTAGGGTTCACGTTCTTAAAAAAGCCATTTCATACCTGCCAACTGAAATGCTGGTAAGTTGACTTGGTTAAATATGGTCCAAAATCCAGACCAGGTGGAATTACTCCCTCTCATGAGACTGTAAGCCTTCTGTGGTACAGTCTGGCTATGGCGACTGACCTACTGCCTAGGTGGGAATACGAAGGAAGGAGGCAGTGATGAAAACTGCAGGGATGTAGAAAACCAAGGCACGGGGTCTAGCTACTGTCCCCTACTCAAGCCATCCAATTGATTCTACTGAATTTTGGTCAGTCTCCAGGAAGAAATGTTTTTAAGTTAATTTAGCAGACATTTATATGGCGATAAATACTACCTTCAAAAATGCTAAAAATGTTGGCTAGGTTTAGTCTGAGCTACTAAAAAAATATTATAAATTGTAGCATCAGACAAGACAGACAAGAATTATTGGCTGGCACAGACTAGAAGCAACATTTATCTTTCACTTCAGTCTAAATCACACTAGCCGCAACACCTTCCATTTCACTCACACAAATAATACATTATTCAAAATAAAATGGAGCATTCTTGGGTAAAAAACTACTTCATTTTAAAGGGGGGAAAATGAACAATACACAGAAACAAAGAACGACAGAAACCAAAGTTAAGTAGGAAAGTGGTCTATTATTCTGTGTTACTGCACAAACAGTGCTTGCTTAATTGTGCCTAGTTAGAAGGGTTGGTGCAAACTGCACACATGGAAGATGGCAATAAAGACCTCAGTCAGCTTTGTGGAATGAAGTAACTAGGTAACTGTTTTGACATATGATGGTCTCAGCTCCACCTCATCTGTTAACAGAGTGCAAAGATCCCAATGTGAGCCCTGATGTCATCTTGTCCTCTTACTCCTACTAAAAATCAGCAAATTCTTTTGCACATTTTTCTGTTAGAGACGCACGAATATCTTCTTCTTCATAGTCATCAAAGTTGCTGGTATCTCCAGGGCCTCTGCACTTTGGTATGAACGGAGCTTCTACCTTTATTTGGGGAAAAAAAAAGAAGAGACACATTATTAGCCTAATACCCGTAGATTTAACATCAGGGTAAGGAGCATGGCAAGAGCTGCAAGTAACAGTTGCACAGTCACTGTGAAGGTGGAGTAGATTGATTGCCATCCACACTACTCAAACGTCTCAGGGCAGTTTGGAATCCCTTTCCTCCTACTTAACAACAATCCGCTATTTCCAAATAAAAACTAACCTAATATAAGTTTAGAACAATCTGTTCTTTATGTCCTACAAAGTTCCTCATAGGACTTAGCTGTAAGTGAGAAGTGAAAGCCTTCTTGAAAGTGGGTCACAACTGAGAAACAAGCAATGACTTGGGTCATCGGGTGTCACTAGAAGACTGTACAGAAAGTCAGGACAGCTCTAATTAGCGACTGAAAACCCCTTGTGGTGAAGGCTGCCTGCACATCCTCTCAGACCCACATTAAACTCAATTAGCCTTGAGATTCAGTGCATGTCATGTCCACTGTATGGTAGGAAGCCATTTGCGCCAGTTGTTTTCCAGGACCCTCTTAACTGCTGCTGCTTAAAGTTGAGGGAACCTACAGCTTTTTGAAGTTGACCTTACAATAGAATCCTTGGGTCTGGCTACAACTTAACAGTCTCAGTCTTTCTGTCCCTACTTTCAGCCTCTACCCATCTTGGGAAGTTAAACTAAAGATGACATTAAATGAAGATATGGGCCTGCACAGGGATATACCTGCATTTTTACTGGCTAGGAGCTTACGCTGTCCCTACACAGTCAGGGAGGGAAGGGAGAAAAATAAATTAAAAAAAATTATAAAAGAGTTGTTGCTAACTTGCAGACACTGAAATGCTATTTTAAGAATCAGACTACTGAATTCAACCTTCACTCAGATAATATTAATTCAAATCTTAATCTTTCTTATTAGTCTATCACATCTCAGAGTTAAAAATTAAGCTTTGTTACTTTCTAAAATAACCAAAATTTTAGAATCAACTGCATGTTGGAAGAAAGAACAAGCAGGGTTTGGAGCTGATGGGAGGCAATGATGAAGAATGGATGGTAAGGGAGGGACCAGAGAGAACAGAAGACCAGGGAGAAGGAGAGATGCTGTACTGCAACAGGTCTAGGACAAACTGGAGTGTGAGGTGCAATTACCAGTGCTGCAGTCCTCTTTTTCATTGGAGAGGTGCCTGATATAGCCACCGTTATGCTAAGCAAGATTATGGTAGAATGACTGAGGCGCTGCAAACCTAAATCTGGAAATGCAAAGTAATCAAACAACTATCTTTTTCTGGGAGGTCCCAAGGAGTCTGTGTGCCAAAGGCAGCACAGTGGGGAGACAGCTGGAGCCATGCCTGCCCTGCTTGTCTGAGGCAGGGGATCAGATCACACTGTGCAATCACAGAACTGCTCAGTGCCAGGTAGATTACTGATAGTGTGTGTATGGGGTGTGTGAGAATATCTGGAAACCAGCAAATTAAAGAGGTACGGCATAGACTAATACAAATTAAATGCTGCTGACTTTGGGCAGGAACACTGTACACCCTCGAGAAATAACCCTAACTCTCTGCATTTATAGACTGTGCTACAATTGCCACGTGTGTATTCTTTTGTTCCTAAAGCAACACGCATCTTTAGGCGATTTATCCTGAGAGAATACCCAGCTGGCATTCACACCTCGCCTACAACATCACACATTTGCCATTATCTGAAGTCTGTGTCTTCTCAAACTGATTTTCAATTACTCTTACAGCAAATGTCAGGGTACAAGAAATATTTTGGTTACCGCTGGAATTGTAGAACACATTCCAATGAGATGCCTCAGACTTTTTCCTATTATCTTCACTAAGGAAATCACTAAGAAGAGATTACAGGAGGTAACACTGGTTTATAGTAGAAATACCTGTTCAGCCCTAAGTACAACCATATTATCAGGCAATATTTTAATATACAGCTATGCTAACACAGAAAGAAAACATGACTTGATCTTATCTGAAATATTAAGTAATTGACTGGTTCACTTATGGCTGTAGTGTAACAAATTATTCACATTAGCTGCCAAGGAACGTGACATTTATTCAGGGAGATACACTCTGTGGCAACAGTCACTGTGAAAAACTGGTCTAAACCCAAAATTTATTGCTGTGACTTCTTAAGTAGTATCACAGTCCATGCTGTTGTTTCAGACCCTTAGTATTGCAGTAGTTATTCCTTATAATTAGAAGCTTCAAACTTACTCAGCATCAGTTTTCAAGATCCTTTAAAACTAGTAATAGCTATTCTGGCTGTACTACTGGTTCACATTTTAAAGTGTGTCTTGTTTCTGTGAAAGTAATTCCCTGAAGCAGTGCACTAGCACTGCTAAGAATATTTAGCACAGTACTAAACCATCTGATTTAGTGTTACGGGGCCTTGGTATCAACTTAGCAAACAGCATACTGGCGAATGAAACTCGGTGCACAGAAATCTGCCTTGTAAACAGGCATCAAGAAAGCAAAGAACAGATAATTACAACTCTGCAATGGGGAATCTTTGTATTAAGTGTAGATGTTTTTAAGAAAAGAATACCAGATGTGTTAATTGCACCCTGTCTTCTAGTAATTAATACATTAGTGAATACTACAACAGCTGTACTGTCAGTTTGTGTAGCCAAACAACCACTTTCTTTTTATAAACTATTGTTAGTATTTAGGTTTGGCCTTTAAAATACTGCTGTTACAGCAGCAAGTTCATGCCTCTGTAGTCAAGACTGTTAGCATTTCAACAACGTAAAGCAATATTCAAAGGAATTGGTTAACTCCAACCTTTTTACCAATATCTAGACACAAAACTACTTCTTCACCTGAGCCTTCGGGGACAATACCAATGAAGTTATTTTAGTCTTTTGTTGTTGCCTATTGGAAGACCAAGAATTCAAGAGGTTGCGTTTCAAAGAACAAATAATTTCTTAGGAATCCGTTTCTAGTAACTCACTAATCCACAGATATTTAACTTTGACTCTACCTTCAAGAGCAGACAGAGCTTTGGAGCTACTGGCAGGCAGACCTGGACCAAATTGTAATCATTCTGATCCCTTCTCCCAGCTTCCTCTCCCAGTTCTGCTTCATTCCTGCTGGCAGCCCCTAATGTGCTGCCCTCTAACCACTGTCCACGGGTGCTCGCGCTCTGAAAATATTCCCAGTTGTCTCTGTTGCTTGCTTTCTTACACAGGCCCGAAGGTCATAGTGCAGACTGGGTGTGGGCTTTCTAAAAACCTCATCACAAGTCACACTGGTCAGGCAGTTGTGGAAAACCATTCTAAAAATGCCATAAAAAAAGCATTCAGCAGGACTATTCTCGCTGCCACAGTTTATAGAACTGAGCTCAATTAAAGTGCAGTGTGAGAAGACAAAAAACTCCTCAGCAGACAGAGGACTGAGCAGACATTCTCTACATTTGATCCTGTCCCAGTCATAGAGAAGGCAAGAGCAAGAAGGAGGAAGCATACTTCATTAGCACTTTCTTCTCCACACTGAAGCAGAGTGATTGCTAAGAACTAGCTGGAAAGGCAAACAGATTCCTTTCTGCTGTGGATGACTTAGAGATGCCACTATAGCAGAGGTTCAATAAAACACGAGAGACAGGAGATGGCTCATTCTGAGATATTCCAGAAACAGACTAAACCACAACACCTGTTAAGAGAACATGAATGTCCACAAAGGTCCAGGGTAAATACACCAAGAAACAGACACAGTGCAATCAATATATACTCTTCAAGATTAAACTACTTTACCTCTTTTCAGTTTAAGTGACAGATTTGAAGAGGAAGAGGAGGAAGGAAGGCGAGGGAGGAAGAGGAGGAAGGAAGGTGAGGGAGGAAGAGGAGAAAACAACACATCACAAAATAATTAGAAATTTTACTTCAACCCCTTAAAGACCTGTAATAGTTTTGATTAGGAAAGCTCTTACCTTTCTCTGATAAATGGCAATCCAATCTGTAGTGGCAAACCACTTGTGATTCTTTATGTCATTTACACCATTCTTGAGATTTCCATATCGTTTGGTCAAATCTACCTGGAGTAAATTTCTTAGAAGATCCTTTAGGTCTGAACTGAAGTGTGATGGGAACCTTACCTAAAATTATACATCCACAATATTAAAAAACAATATCCAAATTTGATTCTCCCCTCTGTGCAGTAAGACAACGTTCATACAAAATAAAACACTGGGGCCATTTTTTATTCTTCTTCCAAAACCAAATCAAGTAGAAATGCAGAAATGTATGAAAAGAGAGATGATTATTGTTGCACATGTATTTCTGTTTCACAGAGCCTTTTATCAACAGTATTACCTTGTCCAGCTACCATTTTTTCTGAACTGAAATTTTCTAGATCTGATCAATTTGTAAAATTTAACTTAATGTAATATAGAATAATTGTAATAATACAAAATTAATTTAATGTAAAAAAGCTAAATTTAACTTAGTGTCCCAAAAACACATCATCTCACAGCATTCTCAACTATTTTCTAGGAAAAAATATATTCTAGATATAGACACACACGTGCACACAGGAGATAACACTATGATACATACACACACAAATACATACATACATATGCTCTGAAATAACCACACATTCAGCAATCATGTATGAAAATATTATCTGGAACTTTATGCTGTACTGCACTTCTGATAGCTAAATACACCAACAGCAAAAGGCTTACATAAACAATACAGCACTATTTAAAGAACAGCACACAAGTGACCTGCCAATACAATTCTTTCAAACCTGCTTAAGAAATATTTGAAGATGATTCATGGGATGTAATTACATAGGGTTTTACTAGCAGAAGATCTACTGACCCCATTTGAGATGGCAGAGAGAAGAAAATGGGAGAACAGGCAGAAAGGTGTATTTGTCGTGCCCACAGACTGAGAGTTTATTCAGCTGTCCAGTTGTGATGTAAGTGAATAGAATTATTCAACGTAAAAATGTGTTACAAAATCAAGAGGTCTGATAATCAAGGACACTGCTTCCATTTCTCTGTCAATATGGATCTATTGTAGTACATGAGAAACTAACAAGTTTTAATGAATATAATACCTACATCTAAGGAAATATTAACTCCTTTTTCTAAGTAGAGAACTAAGTGCACAAGGTAGATTAAATGAAAGACTTGAGGTTATAAAGGAAACAGACTGCTAGCTGAGAACTGAATGTTAGATTTTCCAGACTTCAAGTCCAATGTTGTTTCTGCAACTATCCATACATGGACTCAGTAAAAAAGGTAGATGATCAACAATACAGAGTGGAGCAAATTAGATACCGCTTCAAAAAATGCCTCAGCTTTTTTAGTTGAGAAGATGAACATTTCTTTAAAAATATATCTTTGCAAATTAATTCCCATATGCTGACGGGTCACAGTATTACAGCTTTTCAAAGAATTGTAATTGTTAAAAAACAGTTGTTAAAAATTAACCTTCTTGATTTAAATACGGTCCTAGACAGGACTCCACCTCACTGCAGTGTAGCACAGGGCCTACAGAGAAACTTCCCTTAATTAGAGCTACAGAAGTGTGTAAGATGTGGCTCAGCATGTGTTTATGTAGGGACAAGAAGAGAACCCCCCCTAACAAATCAAGTGAGCACAAATAATCATGAGCACAAACATCATTGGCTGGCAGGAGAAACAATAGAATGATCCCATTTTTGTGCTGTCTGGCACACTAAGAGAAATTAATGAAAAATAAAAGCCAAAGTTGGAAACACTTAAAAAAAACAACTGTAAAAGTGAAAGCCAAACAGAACATTAGACATGTCTTGAACTACAGGATTGAAGAAGAAACCTACTATAGATTACAGAAGCTCTCTAGAGCTTCTCAAAAGCTGCAAAAGTATTTCTAGAAAAGGATATAGCTAGGCAAATAAAACATACAGCTAAATAGTTTTTAATAGTCGTTGGATCGTTTTTGTCCAAGCATAAAAGGATATAATGCCACCATGTCTGTAAATGCAATAATTTGCATTTTAAATCTGAAGGTAGGGAACAGATTTTTAGAACTCTGATTTTTAACAATGTCTGTACTTAAGTAGACATTACGAAGTTTTCCCCATATTCTTTCCCAATTGCTTACTGTCTAGTAGCCAGTAAATTCTGCACCTACTCCACACAAAAAGCAAGTTCTGCAAAGACAAACAACTGCATTTGCAAAGATACACAGAGCTTTCACTCACCTTGCCAGACACAATCTTCTCATAAATTTGAATGGGCTGATCTGCAAAGAATGGGGGATATCCAGCTGCCATTTCATAGATTAACACTCCTAATGCCCACCAGTCCACTGCCTTGTTGTAACCCTGAATAAAATAAGAAATACCACCGTTAGTACCATTTCTAATACAGTTTAAGATTTTCAATATACATCTATGGAATATAAAGAGAGCAAATGAATGATTGCTTGCTTAATACAGAACTTACAACCTACTTCAAACCAACCTGAGGCTCACAGATTCCAACAGAGACACAATGAAAACCTAATACAGAGAGGACAGTGAAAAGGTGATGAAAGCGAAACTTTTTGCATACATTCCGGTAGTGAATTTCAGTGATGTCTTTACACTGATGTGACAAGACCCTCTAAGTGACAGAAATGGCCACAATTTATTTACTTAATTAAAATCAAAATAGTGCTGTTACAGAATGATTGCAAATTCTTTCAAAGCTTCGGGAAATTTCATTACCTATAGCAATACTTCCTGTATTATGATATACCATCATCTTTTAGCTTGGTAATCCACACGTTAGAACATTTCTTCTCATACTTACTAAACTAGCTATAAGAGCTTAAGCAATCCGTTAATTAGCTGTTGCAGACATTTATGATCTAATCTTCAGAGCCTAAACACAAAATCATTAGTAAATCCTATTTAATATTAAAAAAATAAAGAGACACCACAGAACTCCATCAATTTTATGTGTTCTCTGAAATCTTTTACAAAGCCCAGGGCTAAGTCTTTCCTGAAAAGTCTACTATGAAGGACTTGTAGTAGATACGTTGCAGTTTATTCTACTGCTTTAGCTGTATAGGAGCAAAACCCCATATAAATAACAAGCATTTGCTCCCCAAATAAAAGTATTTTCTGTTTACTTTTAAAGACGTACAAAGTGTATTTAACTAAACCACATATATAAATGCATAATTTAACATCATGTATTATGATTGTTTATATCATAAAGCGGTCCCATAAACTATAAGGGTATTTTTCCTTTGCAAAACATGAAGGGCTACAGTTGAACAGGTATATAATAAATAATATATCTCTGTTCAAACACTTAGTGCAAGTACTAGACACAAACTGGTCAAAAGCAAGCTTAGACCGCATGTAATTTATGTCTAAAACCAGTGGTTTGTCATGTTTGATTTCACATAAGGTACCTTAAACCCGAAACACTCTGCAACTAGTTATTTAATGACCACTGATAGATCCAATGTGTGGTTCTTGTTATTTTTGGAGCTCTTGTTCCAGTTTGTTAACACTGAGATCTGCTATTCTGGATAAAGGTGCTAGTTAAATAACCTAAAGCTAGATTCTTTAAATCCACTTTTCCCCTCACAAGTTACATGGCAAGTGCATGCAGAAAGTTCTGTACAGTTATGTGAAAATCACCACTTTGGGTTCAAGTTTTAGCATACGAAAAAAAAATTATTTACAATGCAACAACTACATTTTGCCTAATTCATAAAGAGTTGACTAGTCAAGATTTGATTTTTGGAAGTGTCAGCAATTTTTTATCCCTCAGAGTTTAATAAATGGTTGATAAGTTTTAGTTTCATCAAATGGATGGCTGAACAACAAGACAAAGTACCTTGCTGAGAATTATTTCAGGTGCCAGATATTCTGGAGTCCCACATAACGTCCAAGTTCTTCCTTTTACTCTTTTTGCAAAGCCAAAGTCCGTGACCTGTCATCAGAAGGAATAAATTGACTGTAAGTGCATTGCTACAAAAAAATGTAAGTACTTCAGAAATATTTTGGCAAGCTATTTTATACAGAGGGAAATTTGTTTCTCAAATCACACAGCATCATGTAGGTTTCTAATTCAGATAGATAGAAGATTTGTCATGATAAAATTAATAACACAAAATCCTTCCCCCTCCATCCCCGATACAAGTGTCTATTTGTAATTTAAAAATGAGTAGAAACTATGGTTTACTAATCTTCCACATGTACTACACTTACAGTAATCATTTTTTCTTATACTTTTCACATCAGACTGTTTATACTGCTGGAAGTTTAATAAATGTGTATATGAACAAGATATTTATCTTTCCCTTTAGTTAACAAATACATGAATCACAAAAAGGGTCAAGATATCCGCCAGTGTTGTAAATTTAGAGTTCCACTGCATAAGTGTATAAAGGTTATATGTAAAATTAGTGTGGGAATAAGACAACACAAAAAAGGTTTTCCCATTAACTTCTGAGTATCTTTGAAAGCATCATCAGAGTCAAGCTTGTTTATGTGAAGAATAGGGTGGAAATGTAGCAGTAACTGTATTCACAAACGGCAAGTTCTTGGCCATTACAAATTCTTCATTTGTCACGTTCTCTGCTGCACTTTTTCAGAACTCTGTATGAGAGATCATCCTCTCCATGATTTTTCCTGGACTGTGTTGTGGAATACATATGGAAGTCAGGGAGTTACATGTGAAATTCTGGGATCAGTGTCAAGCTATCAAGTCTATGGTTGTTTGGGGATCTATTTAATTTCCTCCTTCTTGGTATCATTTTCAACCTATTCCCTAAGAAAACATAATACTACAATGATAATCATTGCTAATTGCACAATAACCTGTGTTGATGTTTCTGATACACTAGTGTCACAATTAAGCAAGCCAAAATCCAAACTACCAATGCAGAATTTGCTTCATTTTTGGTAGAAACAACAGCAATCACAGCTGGAACTGAATGGAGAGGGTGATGTGCTGACTAGACAGACCTGCTTCAGTCAGCAAAGACTCATGTTAGTGTTTGTGAATGTGCATCAGTCTACCTAAGAAGAATACACTGCAGACATGGGACAAACAGAAATGAACAGTTTCTAAACAAAGTTTAGTTGGAGCTGCAGTATCAACGTGTGAGCACAAAGCTCCCTCTCTGCTCATAAGCAGAGGCAAACCAACAACTCATGGGAAAAGTGACTGCTGGACCCATTATCATTTGCAGTTTGACCACCATCACAAAAACATGCTGCTGCATATAGAGTTGCCAGTTCTGAAGTAAGCCATTCATAGCTTTACATTCATGGTGTTCCCCAACCACATTAATAGAACTTTGATTTCTCTATCTAGTTTTCTTTTATTATCCATGCAAAATTATTTTACAGCTATAAGTAATATAGGTTAACCCTTTCCACTTCTCTTAAATGCTTTTATTATGTATTTTCCTGTTAGATTCTGCTATGGCAAAAGGTGACGTGACAAGAAAGAAGAGCTTCTATAGTTTAAGGACTGCAAAGCATTGCATTACATCACCTTCCCATTCAGATCAGAAACATAAGAGCTAAAAGGAAGACAAGGAAGTGTCATGAGAGGCTGTTGTAAAACCAAAGTTGTCATTTGCAGCACTGCAATTCTGATCTAATCTCAACTCATTCATCTCTTACTCCAGATGTGCTGAGAAGGTTAGGACTCACCAAGGGTGGCCAATTCATGTGAAATGAAGTACTATAGTGTCGGTGTTGACATCTAAGCTGGTCATCTTAAATTACTTTAGACAATGCAGAGAACCAGACATTTTATGGCACTTTTTGTCTTGTTATAGGGCAGATGTATAAAATAGGTCAGATGAACAGAGCCATGTAATCACCTAGCTCTCACCCAAGGGAAATCCTGATGACTTGCTCAACTGCAGACAGCTCCATTACGCATAGTTAATTTTAGTCAAAGGAAGTCCAATCCAATAGTTTTATTCATTGCTAATCAGTAGGGCATTTTAATGCTTCCTGAATACACAACAACATGACAACCAGCTTCAGACCATTTATTCTAAACACATTTGCTAGAATTACCTAACCCTACATTGTTAAGGCAAGACTCCACTCCCTAAATATATGAAGAATATCATACCTGGATGTATCCTTGCTGATCAATTAAAAGATTTTCAGGCTTTAGATCTCTGTAGATGAGGTCTAATGAATGGAGGTACTCAAATGTTAGCACTATCTGAGCTGCATAAAACCGTGCATGTGGTTCACTGTGAAGAATTAAAAGAACATTAAGTACCCCAATGCTATGCTAAGATACTGAAACAACCATGTAACTGCCAGGGATACACAAAATAAGTATCTTTTAATTGGTTCTTTTACTGTGTAACGAGGAAAAAAAGCAAACAGCAGCCATTTTAGAATTAATACGTTGATTCCCTAAATTTAAGTCTTGCAGCTAAAATACATATGCAAATCAAGACGAAAGCATCCCACAATACAGAGCTTAGGCTTTAAATTTTACTTTTAGAAACTATCATCAATTTCAGTGACAACATGCATAGGAATTCCAAGATTCTATCATTCATAGATCATGAATAAGAAAAATAAGAAATAATTACAAGTTTTTAATTGTCTACTAGTTTGTGTCCACTGAAAGGGGTAAATTAAATGCACTTACCCTTCAGGATTTTTTTTTCTTCAATATTAACAAATTTTATAAATCCCTCTCCCCAAATGAGCAGTATAAGCCTTTTAAAAGAATGTCATTAATACTCTTACCTGAACCTTCCAATTCTTCTTAGATGTGAAAACATTTCACCACCAGGAACATACTCCATTACCATGTATAAATTAGAATTGTCCTAAGAAAGCAAGTAAACACACACAAATATGTATTAGGCATGCTATAGACTCTATAATTCCTACAGAGTATGTATTATTAAAGAATGAAAATGAAAAACTGTAGTCAGCCAATGACCTTAGCAAATATAAAGCAACACAGGTAGAAATTCCTGAAAAAGTGCAGACAGGTGACAAAAGTTGCAGCATATACCTCAAGAAATCTACTTTGAAAGTACATCTGAATAAAGATAATCAGTGAATTCCTGACACAGAATGGTGTAAGTGACCTGAAGGAAGAGAGGACAAGATGCCTCCTGCAAGACAAGATGTAGCACTCTTGAAAGGTCAGAAATGACAGTCTGAGATATTCTTGTCTCCCACAGCCTCAGCCCTAAACCTCAAAACTGTAAAGATTAAGGTACAATGTGTTTGTTCATTTTCAATGGTATTGGGGGGGGGGGGGAGGGGGATAAATTATAGAGGATGCATATCGCTACAAATGAGGAAAATACACCATTTCTTTACAGCCTAACACATACCCTCATGAAATTAGAAGCTACCCTCAAAGTTATTTCCTTCATGGTTAAGGCTGTCATTAAGACTTGCCTCAGGTGTAAATCTCAAGCAAAGTATCTGCAGAACAGTTACAAATTTAACATTCCATATACTGGTACAAAAATACATCCTTTGGTTTCTCCTGAAGATAGGATGATGCCCAAAAGCTCCCAGCTGTACAACGCCAATTTCCCTCCCAAACAATGGAAATATCTAAGAGTATAATTTTTATTATTATTTATTTGGAAATATGTGTCTCAATCATGAGGAAGTGCACTTGATACAAGTACAGGAAACCCCTGCTCAAGAACTGTCAACAGTGCCAAGTGAAGCATCTTTGAAAACAAAAATACTTTAACTATTTATACGATAAAAGTTAAATGTTATAATAGCTAAAGTTTGAGCGTGCACTTCTCTGAAATCCAAATAACCACTTTCAAAATAATGATTACCTTAAAAGAATACTCCAGTTTTACAAGGAAAGGAAAGTTCACTGCTTGTAATATCCTCTTCTCATTCAGTGTGTGTTCTATTTGCTTCAGTTTGACGACCTAGGAGAGAAAATACCCCAATCTTCAGTTAAGTATGACATTGTATAGTAGTTAAATTTTTCATCGTAAAACAATTACTTGAAAGCAAGCTTGCAGCATTACAGATAATGAAAAACCTTATGGATTACTAGTACAACAGCAGTGCCAAAAGAGGATTATAAAGGTCTAACAACATTTTAAAGAGGAATACTGATGCAATAGGCTTTGCAGAGAACTCTAGGAATAATAGTGTTTCTTACTCCATGTCGAGTACAGGAATCAGTCAGGAAACCGTATCTAGATTTTCTGAGGATTTGCTTGGATTTGTAATGGAGATACTTTTGCAGCAAGATGACAGTTTGATAAAATCCATTTGATCTTTGGACCCTTTGCTAAGAAAGGCAGGAAATTGTGCCAGACATTTAATTATGAATTTTGTTATGTGCGAATAGGAGTAAACTGTCTTATTTTATAGAGCTCACGCATTAAGGAGAATACAAATTCAAGACTTCCATTCTTACAAATAGCTAGTTCTGCCAGATCTTGCAATGGGTTGGAGGCAACAGGCTATATAATTATGCATACAGAAAGCAATACCTCATGGGATCAAGAATGGAAATTATTTGTGTAAACATTTGGTTTAATTATGGTTCACAAATGAAAAATTTTGAGAATTTCTGATCCAAAGAGTCTTCCAGAATTTTGAGCTACCCTGAAAAAGTGTTTTATTTTTATGTAAACTACAGCGCTACATTTTGCTTTTGTCAAAGAATATATAGGCCACCTCACAAAAACTGAGCAAAGAATTTAACAGACAACATTTTATTAATGCCTCAGACATTATTTAGAGCCCCTTCAGCCTGACACTAATGTTATTGGTCGTTGTAAGAGCTCTACACAATCCCAGCAACTGAATCTGCTGGCTGAAAAGCAAAGTCAAGCATTAAAAGTATTACCAGTGTCCAAGTGCAACACAGTTTAGCCACAGTTACCAGATCTTTGTACCACAAAAACACTATAAATAACACCAACCTTCTGTTTGTCCAGTATCTTCATAGCATAATACTGTTCTGTGGATTTATGTTTCACCATCATAACTCTCCCAAATGATCCTGTTCCAAGGGTTTTTTGCCTCTCAAAATCATCTAGGCCAGCAGTATTCTACATGTGCAAAGATAGAATGCTGTTATTTACAATCTAATACCCAAAGACTATTTTAATTGTATGAATGGAATTCACTGGGGGGGTGTGGGGGGTGTCTGTGTGTTAAAAAAACAGAAGTAAAACTACATTTGTCAAAAACACTATAGCCAACTATATTGTTGTTATAATTTCATGCCTGTCAAATTTTAATAAGATTTTACATGGCACTCATTAAAACAAAAAAACTTAATTGAATTGCATCAACATTTGTAGAATGTGTCCATGGAGACGACACATGCTGAGCAAGAAATGTTTAGCAGTAAACAGATCATGAATTTAACATGCAGATCAATAACATGCTTCACAAATAAGAATATTAGAACATGCAAAAAAACCCCAAATTCTAGAGACAGTTCTACATGAGAATTGTCTGGAGAGCATATAACTGAGTAAATTTTCTTGGGTAATCATTACCGTAGCATTTCAAATACTACTGTAAAAACAGCAATGACCACTCTCCAAAAACCCAAATTCCCATGTTCAACTTTTACAAGCTTTATCTCTAACAAGTTCCTTAACCTGCCCACAAGCCCCATATGGTGGGCTTGCTACCCTTAATTCTCCTTAATCCCATGGATGAAACTATTAGCAGAGTAAATAACAGCTGTGCCAATGCTTTTTGTTCTAAAAAGCCAGCTAAAATATGCCAATAGATTTTGAGTCTCGTCATGTTGGCGATGAACGTCATTCTCAGTAAGAGAAACTTGTTCAGTATGAGCATTCCATCAGTACAGATCTGGAGAAGGCCCCAGAGTATTTGCTGATGAACTTCAATGACGAAACTGATATTAAAAATGGAAACTCCTTTAAAAATGGCCTTAAACTTACTTCTGTTTTCTGCACTGCTCATTACAGACTGATAACACATTGATAGCATTACTAAAAAAATGCCATAGAGAAAATTATTGAATGCTTAAATGACTGATACCTGAGGGGGGCTTTCCCATTTTCTTAAAAAGTCTTCTTTGGCTTTGGCTAGGAACTCTTTCACTGAAAACACACAAAAAAATGTACATTTTAAGTCACGTTATTTATCGTAGATGCAATGGAGATACTTTGTTAACAAAATATGTAAACTTTATTATCAAATTCTCTCTTCAACTGACCAGATGCTCTTTTCCCCATGTATGAAAGCAAGCACCAATGCCTCTAGAACTTCTACAATATCTCCAGGTGATCTCTAAGCTTTCTGGAGGAACGACATCATTCTACATTAATTACTTAAACTACACCAGCTCTAATAACTCACACTACTGTACACGCAAGCAGGCTTTAAGGTGATGTAAGCCAGTCTTAATTTGATGGGGAAAAACACCAAAACCCCACAAACTCCTGACATTTATAAATAGCCACTCCACAAATAGACTTTTTATCTATTTCTGTTAAATAGAAGTTACATTTTAT
Organism: Actenoides lindsayi; assembly: GCA_025331215.1. Taxonomy (NCBI): domain Eukaryota; kingdom Metazoa; phylum Chordata; class Aves; order Coraciiformes; family Alcedinidae; genus Actenoides; species Actenoides lindsayi. Next base: position 43,275 of record WTSP01003220.1, read on the forward strand.
TGCAGTTGATTGAGCGCAATGTCAATCTCATTGCTTTTTCCCCTCATCACCTTTATGCAAAGGCTGTTTGCAAGCTCAAGTACCAAATGGACAGCATTACTGCAAGCAAAGACAAGCACGGGGCTGTGACACTGCACATCAGGCATGCCCGCAGTCAGAGAGCATGTATTTTTAATATTGATTTTTCATTGAAATTGAAGGCATGTATAATAGCAAAATTCTGGATATGACTGTTTAAAATGTGCACCAAAGTATTTTGTTCAGATCATCTTTCAGCTGTTCTATTTTATTTTTTTTTAATATCAATTATCAGCCAGATCAATGCAGATTACGTAATGCAGAGTCATAAATAGGAGGTGTTTCAGACATTGCTATGGTTCTGAAAGAGTCACAGAATCGAGAAGAAAAACATCATACTGTTTTGTGTTCTCTTAATCACTTCACATAATATAATGTTAATAACAGTGGATTTTCTGTACTGTGATGTTCTGCCACAAGCAATTTCTAAAAATACTCAGCTACGTGCCAAGATTATTCTGGTCAGTATCTAGAAACATGTTTTAGCAACTGTATTTATCTTCTGGTGGTCATATAAAATTAGGTTTATACGGGGCTGTAAACAATCATCTGATGAATCAGAACTTCTTTCTACTTTTCTTTTCAGAGAATATTAGTGTCTATAGAGAGAACTTTTCAAAAATTCTCTTCTATTACCAGTACAGTTACAGAAGCAGTAAAAACAGCAGCAGCCCTGGAGAGCACTGGTCATGAATTCTCTTTTTTTTCCCCTCTCCTCTCAAGTGCGCTATGGGACTCAACGATCACAAAATACTCCAGGGAGGTTTATGGCTCCCACCATCACTGGCTCTAATGGAGCAGCAAACAAAATGGGTATGTCAGAAAAATTGTCAAAAGTTCTGGCAGACATCAAAGTTAGAAAAATGTTTAAAGCATGATATCCATTCAGCAATTTTACTTTAGGAGAAGCAAGTAATACTAAAGAGGAGGAACATTTTTATTACTCCAAAATCATGGTTAAGGAGAGTAAGATAAACGTAAGTTTGTATCAAAGGAGCAATTCCAAGTTGGTATTAAAACTCAGTAAGAGCTAAAAATAGTAGTAAAAATTTTAGTAGGTATTCAGTAAAAATGTTTAACATTTGTCCCGTGAGGGGAAAATATTTCTGTTGTTTTCAAATTATTGGGGTTACTCATATCACAACTTTTAATGATCCTAATTTGAGAAAAGGACAGGATTTCCCATGGCATTAAATAATTTCTCATCACAAAAATGGGAAGCAAACGATGTCCAAATTCATGCCTCATCATCCTTCTTCCATTAGGAGAACAGAGATGACTTGATAAATTGATGACTACTAATAAGGTTTTTAAAACACCAATTTATGTCCAAGTACCTTGTTTTCTCTCAATGACAAGGAAAAAACCCTAAGATGATCATTAAAATTACGAAAAAGCTGAGCCTTCAAACTTAAGTGGCTGTAGCTCAGAAATAAATGTTAACTTTATACAGCATAACCAAAACATGAAATAATTGGTCTCCTTTATTATAGCACATATCTTAAATAACCCTCATTCTACCTCCATAAATAAAAACCTTCAAGTTTTCATACAGTTTGCACTAAAATGCAATTATTCAGTATTTAAAAAAAATATATAATGACATTTATTTGTCATTTTTTGTTTCAAATCTACGTATGGAGTAAGCAATGCTGTTTATGAAAAATATACAATCCATCTAGAAATATTAAAATCATGGAACTATGAGGAAAATCTCTCGTTTCTGGAATAAGCCACAAGTTCTCCTTCAACAAAACTTCTACCTTATTCTACTTTACTTTTGCTCTTTTCTTGGAAAGTAGCACTGAACACATATTTTCAAAACAAAGCTATCTAACTGCACTCATTTATCTGGAAAACCCTATTCTTTTAAAAGTGATTTTTTATTCTGTGGTGTGTTTTATTAGAATTACATCTTCTTCCTAATGAGAAAGTGGGTTAAATTGTGCCCCGTTCTCATTTTTAGAGGTCACCTGAGCTCCAGCATCACAACACAATACAGCAGGTGATTTCAAATAGAATTTAGGCAACTTTAGTGCATACACTTCAGTCACTCAGGAAAACAGGATTTAGAACTTTAAACACAACAGGTATTTTTGAAAAGTGTATCTCAATCAAAAAACAATAGTTCTTTCCACAGGAGAATACATTTAATTTCACTTTTCAAGGGCAGAATCAAAATTTATACCAACTAGATAGTAATGGCCATTGGTATTCTTGTGATGATGTAAACAAATAGGTTTATTAGATGATGACTTTGTAGTTTTCCCCCAAGTGCACATTTTTTAGCCACCTCACATTGTAATGATGTGACTCGTTTGCTTTTCTAGTCTTTACAGTGTTCCTAGCATCTGTGACTTTGGGCACTAATGAAGGAATAAGCATACCAAAAGTCTCTATAGGTTCCCCAAGGATTTGCAGGAACATTCACCCACACAGATGAGATGATGAAGAGAAGAAAGAAAGAGAAGAAAAAAAAAAAAGAAAAAAAGAAAAAAAAGTTTTATGCATTTTCACAACAAACACAGAAAACACAAATACATTCCACCCTTTCCCCTCCCCACTTAAGAATGGACTCTGTAATAAACCAACCCTTTCCCACACAGACAGAATGACTCATGCTAAATCACAGAATGTTTGTGCAAAGAAAAGAGGGGGAAAAAAGAAAAAAACCAAACCACAAAGGCTGCTAAATTCAGTAGGAAAAAAAGATGATGTATTACAGAAATAAGCACAGCTTACAAAACTTCAGGAGCTCAAGTTGGCATCTTTAATAATTAATGTATTCCGAGACACACACATCTATGCAACTGTTGCTACCAAAAGCGTATCTATCTTCATTGCAGCGCTGGATCACAATAAAACCTGTAATCGGGTGATCTTCCCACTACTTAGCACTTTGTTCCAAAAGACAGCATGTGTGAATTGCATGGCATGTGGTGGATAGCACAGAAATGGCAAGCAGTCTCCAAAAAGAAATGAAAAAAAATAAAGAATTCACACTCAAATTTCAGATCACTCAACCAACAACAGCAACTTGAAAAGTCTCAACTGCACAGCTGAAGCTGCTGTAAGCAAACTGGAACGCACGTGGGAATCCTGTATAGTCACCATAGAAGGATTTAATTTTGTAAGACCCTTGAAAGAAAAAGAGCCCAGGACAGAGAAGTTGAAATACAGGTTCTTATAAACACTGGCAAGCAAAGCAAAGTGATGATGAGCACGCAAGGAACGTATGCAAAGACCAGTAAACATGCCCCATTCAGTCTGGTTTCACTGGTACAGCAGACATTGGAGTGAAAGGGGCTGAAACTCAAGGAGGAAAAGCTGATGCTCAAGAAATGAAGGTTCTGGAAGGAGAAAGGCAAAGCACAAATAACAGCACTGGCACTGTGAGGGCCACAGCAGTGGTCAAAACAACTGAACACATCAGGAAGGACAGCGGCTGGAACTGGAGAGGATGGTCCAGAGGTCAGGTAAGCACAAACAGAGCACAAACCTAAAGCTTTGTGACCAGTGTGAGCAAGACATCATTGGCAGGAGAAGCAAGTTTTATGCAATGCAAACACCCAAGGCACATCATAGGCAACCCGGGGACGTTCAGGTAGTAAGGAATGGGGTAATGGTGAAGCAGTTGCAACTGAAAGACTTCAAGCAGTTTTCTCACTTGTGCCAGCTTCAATTCAAACCCTGGTCAGAAGAAATGCTCCAGATGCACACAGAGCTAGACAAGACAGAAGCCATGCCCTTGCACATCACAAGTGGTGTGAGACTGTGGAGAGCTGTACTCAGAACCAAGGTGACATGGTGAGAAGCTGGAAAGCCTGCTGGAAGAGATTTCTAAGGGAAGGGGAACTCAAGATCCAGAGCTTCCTAGGTAATACCAGCATACAAGGAGTTATTAAAAACAAAAAAACCGGGGGGGAGGGAGGGGGAACAACAAAAAACCCCAAATGACCAAAACACACGCACAAAAAAAATCCACAAAACCCACAGAAACAAAAACAACCAAAAAACCCCAAACCCACAACAAACAAACAAACCACCCCCCCAAAAAAACCCCAAACAAAATCCAACCCCCCCAAAACCCAACAAATCCTGAATCAACAGAACCCCAAACCAAAACACAAACCTCTAGCACACACAAATCAAAGAACACACTGAACCCACCCCCAGAAACCAGCAGGAAGTTATCTAACAGTATATTCACAACGCACAGTATTTTTTACCGATTAGCTTTTGTATGAAAAGCTAACAGGCTTATTAAAAAAAAAAAACAAAACCCCAACAAAAAGTATGAGTATTATAAAGAGTACTCTGGCCTAAAACACAGTTTAAGAACAAGTGAATCAGAGGGAAGTTCCTGAAAAAAAAAAAAATCAAAAGGGTTAGGACCTCTCAGTTGCGGGGGTACAATGCCAGCAGAGGGAAAGGGGTCACAGATGGAGCAGCACTGAAGAGTTACCATGAATTACTTCGCCTTTCTCCCACCTCCCACGTGAACAGTATTTGTTATTCTCCAGCACATCTCCCACAAGAGCCAGCAAGCCAGAATTTTTAATTTTTTTTTAAATGTTTAATTTTTCTTCCCCCCCCCCCTTTTTTTTTTTGCGGGGGGGGGGGGAAGGAAAAATTTGGATAGGATTCATGGCAAAAAAGCAAGAACTAAACTGATAAAGACTAAACACTGGGCACCACTACAAACCCCCATCTGCTGTGTTAAATGCCAATCTCTGCTTGGTATTTAAAATGCCCTTTATCAAAATACAATTCAATTTTTGTTCCAAAACTGTAATATAATCACTTGAAGTCTGGAATTAAATGGGCTACTTAATTAAATCTCCAAATTTAATTTAATGGAAAAAATGAATATGTATGAAGAGATTCTGGTAAATGTATGTATGTTTTGTTTTTATAAGCCCAGTATTTATAGCCTTAAACATTACGGAGATGTATATAGATGCCTCAGTGAATCCTGTGGCTATGGTACCACATTTCAGAAGCAAGTGAGAAACGTGTAATTCAAGTTCTAAGTCCACTCTTAAATCATTAACCTGTTGTTTTCAATTTCTTGAAATTTGGCTTTTGATTCGCAGCAATAATATCCCAAGGCTTACAACAAGATTCCTCTACCCTGCCAAGTGTTTGCAAATGAACAGAACTAAGTGTTAAATAGGATTATACATTCAGAGGAAGTAGTGTGAGCACCAGTTAACATCTTAACAGCTGGGAAACACTTCAAAACACAAACTAAAATGGTATCACTGAAACAGACAGTCAACAAGAACAAAACACTTTGCTTCTCACAATATGAAAATGGAGGTGAAAAAAAAAGTCCAGTGTGATATAAGCCTGGTACAGGGTAAGTCAATCTTGTCTTACCACTGCAGTAAAACGTTCACTGGCCCCTCTTGTGGAAAACTGACCAGCTATGATTTTTTTCTTGTTTCTGTTCTTAGAGTTGCAAAGTCAGTAAGACTAGATTAATCAACTCTGCATCAATTTAATGTCTCATTTATCAAGTTTTAGACTTTGAGAGCAAGGTTTTGATCTTTTATTTCTACTTAAACACTTATTGTGATAAAAAATGGTGATTCAGAGCAAACTAACTTACCAGCTGCAATGGGTAAGAACTTTCCTTCAGTTAAAAAAAAAACACAAAAGCAAAACAAACAAATCAATCCACCCCCCTGAAAAAAAACCAAACCCAAACCAAAAAACTCAAACAAACCCACCCCCACCCCCCCAAAAAAACCCCACCCAACAAACAACAAGAACATACGGAGCAGTTATGAAAGAGTCCATTTCTGGAACACAAACCTCCAAAGTAATCATGTAAGAATTATTAACTGCATCTAAATTTGCTATGAAAATGGAGTCCTATTAATCTAACTGCACAAGGTAAACACTGCTATGGAACAGTGGGAAGGATGGGTAAGAAGTGGAGAAGGGCATGGAAAACCTGTGGAGAAAAAGGGAGAGCAGCAGGATAACCAGTAGATTAAGGCCATAACAAAGCTGCAGTGCCTAAAGACTGGAAGAGAGCACGAGAATCTGATTTCAGGGGAGCACATTCAGGAATTACCTTATAACATGCAGCAAGAGTAAAATACAAGTTGTTGTTCTCCATTAAAACTTGAAATTTGGAACATGGGCAAAATCTTCTTTTAATCTTGTCCGCAACTTTGAAGTCTTGAGCTAGACAGTATTCTGTCACTTTTACAAAAGCAAATTTGCAACAGATAAGAGCTCTATAAAGAGCTCGGCTTTTCTTCTTTTTAATTTTTTTTTTAGCTTTTCATTTTAGTTTTCAGTGCTACATTCTGTAATTTTAAGCTGCAAATTAAAGCTGAAGCCTTACTTAACGTTCACCTCTTTACTTGGCTGGCTAGACAGCAACAGCCTGCACAAGGGATGTGACAGATTGAGACAAAAAAGGAGCCAGGTTTTCAGCTATCAGAGGTAATACCTATTTTTGTTGAACCCCAAATGTATAACGTAAATCAGTAAATTTATTCAGCCACAAACACATTTCTTGTGCCAGCTCTCTCGGCAGAACTGTACATGCCTCTATGTCCCGTTCAATCATTTTCCACCAAAAAATCAAACAAAACAGATGAGATAAAAACTCTGCTTGCTTAATCTAAAAAGAGAATCCAGACCTAATGCTCGAAATTTATAAATTAATATACTTAATATGTAAAAACCCCAAAACTCTCCCCCCTCAAGACATACATAGAAAAATGCCAAAAACCCCAAACCAATCCCAACCTATGAACCAAGCAGGAATTTATTATTCAAATCCTAAATTACTGATTATATGCAGGACTTCCTCAATGCAGGCAAGCAGAAATAGCTTCACCCAAACATCCAAGTGTGGGACATGACCTAAAGTCTCCTGCACGTTCCTGGTGGGCGAGAGCTGTTCCATCCCTTCAGGTATTTTGGTCCTTCAGAGTGGCACCTCTCTTGCCCGAGCTTTCCTTTCAAATTAAAGCCTTATTAGCAACCTTTTACTGAATGATTAGTTGCTTTTTTATTCCAGTTTTCTAAACCAACCAGGTAGAACTGGCATTCAGTTAGCTCTGGAATATGTTAAAAGAGCTTTGGCCTAAGGAAAGGAGTCTCTCTCATATCTTCTTCCTGCCCTTGAAGCGAATTATTCCAGACTGCCGGAGAAAACACACTCGCCAATCTGCTCCTTCTCTTGTAACTATCCACATGCTTTGAGGCTTAAAAGTCCAAGAAATAGCAGTTTGGTTTGTGAGGCTGCAGTTCAGTGTTCAGTATGGGTTGGTATAAATACAAAAACCCCCAGTCCTGTCCTTCCACAGTCACTCATTCCTGACTCTCTACCATGACCTTCCTTAAAAGAGCACACCCATCCTTGTGGCTGACTGCCAAGCCAGGTCAGGGAATTAGGCCAGATTAAAAAGTAATGGACAGAATGCAGGGGAGGACAAGGGAAGCTAATTTTAATCCAGAGCAGCTCCCAGTTCTTTACATCACATGAATGCTTCTTCTGGGGTGAGGGAAGGGCCAAGTTGGAGTGGAAATGGGCAGATACGTAGGGCAGGAAAAACGCTCCTTTTCCGAAGGAGTGCTAGTGTAACGTGACCGCGAAAGTACAGCGTTGGACAACTGAAAAGGCTTCCCAGACAGAATTCTAATTTAAAGTTACTAATTTTCAATTATTGCGTTAGATAAGTTAATAGAATTAACTTAAAATTTCAAATGAATAAATTGAGTTTCATACAGTTCCCTTCTAGTGCTGTACTTAACATTCCCTACATATTAAAATTTGTTCATACAGAAAAAGTTATGTGAAAAAAATCTTCACATGTAAAATCCTCAATTATCATGTTGATGTGCTTTGTGAGCAATTAGGAATTAAGTTTCATTTGTGCAGTTCCACCTCCTACAGTTGTAGCCAAACTTTATCCAGCAAGTAATTTCAGATGTTGCAACTACCACAAGACCTACAGTGTAAAAGACTGCCTTCCTGTGTTAAATAAAGCAAGCAATATTTTACAAAGAAAACTGAAAACTGTGCAAAAATTGTGAAATTTCAAACACCTCTTTGTTTCCGCAGTGCATGTATTTCCATGGTAACCATGTGGGGAAGGGAGAAAAAAAAATGTAGAAGAATATATTTTAAGAATGAGTTGCAAGAACAAAATTTTCTAGGGCACTACTATAAAATATCCTGTAAATGTACCACATTCTTGAGCACAGGTTTTGAGCAAATTCCTGTAGTTAAATACAAATATAAGAGGAAAATCTGATTATTTGGTACAGGCAAAACCACATAGCAAGCAAAATACTTACAGTACTTGCTGCAGTTTTCCTCTAGTTAAGCCACCCACTCTTCCACACTGGTAAGATACTGGCTAACTGGCTAGCACCAACTTTCCTTTCCATCTTAACTGTCCCATCTTTCCTCTTTGTAGGGATTTGGGGACTAAAGAGGACACCACATTACTGGACAGCTCTCACTGAGAGTATGTTTCATGGTCAGATTATCAGAAATATTAAGCATAAGTCTGCAAGCAGTTGATGTGAGGCAATGCCTCATAATACTGGATATGCTGATGCACAAATAGCCTTTTCTTTAGCAGTAGCCCAACTTTTATTAAGCTCATTTCTTCCTTCTACTCCAAACTAAACAACTACATGAGCCGTTCACTACAGGGATGCATTTTACACAGTACTTGAAATCAGCAGAGCCTGTGCTGCTTTTTCTTTTTTAAACAATTTCACACATGGCATCAAAATAACAGTAGAGAGGCCAGTCTTGGTTTAACTGCACTCATGTCTGAGTCCACTTCCCACAAGGCTACTCTGTCCCAGCCCTCACATTAACCCAACTACACAAGTTCTCATACACGTGCTGGGATCAGGAAGACATCCTCACAGCTCTTGGGGTAGATCAGCAAAACATCTCTTCATCTCTTTGCAAGATTTGAGCTTCTGACACATTGTTCTACTGACAGATCTCCCACAGAACACACTTGCAATATTTACAGGAAGGAGTTGCCTGCAGTAACTAGCCAAGCAGGAGAAGTTCATTTATAACCTTAAATAGCAGAGAGTCCGACTTCCTGTATAAGGAAGTCTTATGTATATAAACACATTTCACAATTCAACACTTCAAGTGAACAAGATTTTGTTTGCCTCAGGATTAGGGCAGGCAAAAAGTAGGTAAGAGTGTTTACTGTTTATTCTGATAAAGGATAGATTTCAGACACAAACTCATTAGTCAGTGCTAAAGATAGGAGTCAAAGTTGCACAGAATTGAGTTGCAAATCCTAAAAGAAAAATTAAATGAAAAAAAAAGAAACCACATTAATTCTTCATGGGCTGGAGTATCTGACAGCAACTAGACTGAATGAAGGAAAATACCAAAGCCACTACTCAAAACTGCCGGTAAGAACCTCAACAATTAAACCTGGAAAACTGCTGAGAACTTTGGCCTGCCACAGCAGTACCAGCAGCAATTCTTAGAGAAATTACAAATAATTATATAAACAATTTGAGATGTAAACTAAAAACCAGGGAAAGAAGAAAGTCTTCTGGCAACAAAATGTATCTAAGAAATATAACCACAGGGTGTAGAATAAGTCCCAGCTCAAGAGATACAAGATTGCAAACACTCTTGCCTTTGGAAGAAGTCTCCACTTTATTAAACTCATTTTTTACTTACAACCCAAACCAAGCACCCTGGAGGACTGATCCCTGTATTGATGTATTTTAGAACTACGTCAGTGCAGCAACTCTTGTGTTGAGTCTGGTTTTTTGTTTTTTTCAAGTATTTCATACAAGAATCAGAACAGCACACAAACCCAGGTCAATGCTGAAGAAATTATTCTAGCCTGCTCTCAGAGGCTAAAGGGTAGCACTGAGGAATTTTTGAAAGGAAGAAACCATTAGACCAATGAGACGCACGTAGGAAGACGTAAAGTTTTGGCACACGGGAATTCGATGGCATCCTTTCCTTTTCTACAGTCTTTTCATTGGTGGGAATAAAGAGTTGCTACTTCTTGCCTCTCGCCCTTAAAAGCCGCTGGCAATGCATGTAACTAACATATTTACACTGCCTCCCTTGCCCCTCACTCCCGAGACCTTCCTGTTCTCCACTGTACACAAAGCTGGACAGTAACTCAGCAGTGCCTACCAGCATTGCTCCCACTCTTGTCCCATACTGCTCCATCTGTCTCCACACACATTTGGTAGCTACCATCTTACAAGTACAAGTGTCTGTATCAGCAGTTCTCTCTGCACTATTTGAAAGCACCAGCCCAGTCAAGTACTTGCGTGATACTTGGTAGTACTGAGCCTGTTCCTAGTGAAACAGGAGATCCAGCAGACTAGCACCCTTCAGAACTGGGAGCTGGGGCTATTACCAGTTTTATCTGTTCAAAACAAAAACCCTAAACCAAAGAAATAGAAAACCAATTTTTCCTTCTTTACAGTATTTCCATAAAAATAAATAAGTGTTCTAGAACTAGAGCTCTCCTAAAAGAAAATAAAAATAATTATTTTTTTTTAAAAAAGGGCCAATTATACTTGCAATTGAAGATATAATTTAATCCTAATCCTCGCTTGCTGAATCAAGAGATACATCATCTTTCACAAGGGCCAAATTAGACTTCTCATTTATAGATATTTTTGACCGGGAACTGACACTTGGTAAAAGCTGCAGCTATTTGTTTCTATTTTTAATGGAACCAGAAGCCTGGATGTCAAGACGAACGAAATGTACAGATGCAAACTGCAGAATAAAACTGCAGGGAAAAGAAAACAACCACACCACCCATCACCCCACCCTCCAAAAAAGAACCAAAAAAACCCAACAACCAACAAAACCCCTGTAACCTCTTTCACCTAGTTTGTAAGAAACTTACTCCCTTAAAATGATTCAATCCTAGCAGAATAGGAAAACAAAACAAGCAAACCAACCACTCAAGATTCAAAATGCATGGAGCTTATTTTCACAAACCTTAATTCCTGTTGAAGCTGCAACCTACACAGTAAGAGAAACAGAGAAAAAGGCGATGGAAACCCCAGCTTGGTACCTAGGGAAAAGCAGAGACTTTCTGACGCCAGGAGAGACCTCTCCAGCAGCAGATGAAGGGGGCCGCGCGACACGGAGAACGTGCAGCACAGCTGTAGCTTCACCCCGGCTTTCCAGAGAGGCTGAGCAGGGGCAGGGGAGACACCAGCTCCCACCAGGCTCCCACTGGGCAGCATCCCCCCAGCCCTGTGGGGAGCACACAAAGGAGGCTGGGCCACCTTCGTCAGGGCCAGCCCGTGTTTAAGTTTCCTTGAACAGCCACGATGCTGTAACGTGTAGCTCCAAAATGTACCTACAAAGTTCTGCAACCTTGTCCTATCTGCACCAGTTTTGACAGGTGTATATTGTGGTACTTTATGTACCGAGGAAACGACAGCCACACTTTTCATTGCGGGGAAAATGACTTCAACACATTTGTATGATATAAGATGACATGTAAGTATGAAGTAAGATGATATATAAACCGATATTAGATAAGGCACTGGGATGACCCCTCCCACTCTTTATTTCATGCCATGTACAAAAATGAAACCTTTGTAAAAATGGTCCTTTAAATTTGTAGAATGAAGCAAAACCACACAAACCCCATATGCATGATTAATTGGTTTTTCCTATCAAGCAATCTCTAAACATCTAAGTCATTTTCCAAAGATCCAGACAATCTGCTTGAAATAACAAAGCATCGTTGCAGAAACTAACACATTTGGGCTTTTTGCAATCGATTTTCAAAGGATATCTGTTTCTCAGGAAATAAAAGTACAGAGTTTATACATTTGAATTCAATTTTCAACAACATTCCAAATAAGAATACAGTACTTCATAATTCCATTAAATTCAAAGTACCTCAAAATAAGTAGTCCCACTGGTTTTGGAAAGCAAATATCTCTGTGATAAGTTTACTAGATCTATTGCAGTATCTCGTTTCAAATTAAGACTCCCCTCCCCTACTTCCATGAATGACCTCAACTATTCTGCTATCCTATCATTTAGAAAGAAGAATAAAAAAAAAAAATACCATAGAACAAGATGGTTCAGATGCAAAACAACAAAAGCCAGTTTAAAATTTTTAGATGATGATAATAATAATTTCATAAGGCCTCTTTGATTTGTATCAATTCACATAAACCAATTTATTATGTGTGGCACAGAAGATTCAGACAACCCACATGTATAACATTCAATTAGAAAATTTTCCAAATCGGATTCTGTGCCTTGATGTTTTGTAACAGTTATTTCCAAAACACAGCTTTAAAATTGTTTAAATTTCAAATGCTAAATACCAGTTATGGAAAGCAAACCGATAAAAACTGCAGATCTTTAGAAACAGCAATTTTTAACAGAAACCCACGGTGAGTTGATTACAAAAACAAAGAGATCAGTAGTCGACGCAGCTATGCAGACAAGAAAGAGAAACCTGGTAGATTTTTCTTGCTTGTGAAGACGGAACAAAAAAATAGTGCCAAAGGTAATACAAAAGACTTACCATTCATGCTGAAAAGCTGGTTTTCAGAAACATATTGCTCCTAATATTAATACAACAGTTGATGAAGTATGATAATCTCTACCAAATCAGTGCTTCAATCTCTAAACACACTTAACACGCTAACTGGGGAGACACAGCATACAGAATCCAGAGAGCTGCTCTTCCTTACGAGCTCCTTGCGATGCAAAAAAAAACTATGAAGCACAAGATACCAGTAGTAAGCCAAAAATCAATATTCAGGACACGGATATTTGGTTTTGCTCATTAACTGCTTCTGTTCTGACCAATGCTACCTATTCATGTCTAAAGCAACTCAAAATGGCAGGGGGAAAAAAAGCATGCAAACACCAGGAGGCTTTAAGATGTTCTCAATTATATCAAGCACTGGTTGTTTCCATGGCAACCTTAGACCAGAATTATCTGTTGACTTGTACCCAAGTAGTAGTTATTCTAAAGCTTTAATCAATTCACACAATGTGCTCTTTACATTATTTCATATTTCACATGTATTTTTCCCCTACACATATATTAATAATTCAGCTAAATCTTTCTAAGTTATTTCACAGTATTTGAAAGTATACCGATATTATTTTGAATCAGAGACCAAATAATATTCCTTTGACTATTCATCACTCATCCATTTGCAATTTAGAGACTGTGAAGATGACAGAAAGGTGCACTAGTGGCAACTCTCCTGACCATTTTAGTTATCCAAGTTGTTAATGTGTCCTCTTATTACGCACAGATTTGGAAAATATTTGTATCACACAGAATGTTAGGGGTTGGAAGTGACCTCAAAAGATCACCCAGTCCAACCCCCCTGCCAGAGCAGGATCACCTAGAGCAGGTCACACAGGAAGGTGTTACCAGTTCAAGAATAAAATGATTCACACTGATCATACTGTCACTATATTCAAAACCAAGCAGCCTCATTCTCCTTTTCCTTTCTTATTAAAATCTTTCAAAGAGCAACAAGCAACTAAGAAAACAAAAGAAAAAACCCACAAAATGTAGATTCTGTATAGTTGTAAGAGGTCACAGTCAAGGCAGCTGAAGTAAGAAGGAAGTACCCTGGTGACTACCATCACACACCCCCCTTTCATCCTTTGGCTGTGCAGCACAACTATCCTGGTTACCAGTTCAGGCTGTACAATTATGTGTGCGCCCAGTTAGCTTTGTAAAATGGACTCCAAGGCCCACAGTGCCCTAAGCCACCTCTGCCCTACTGAGGGTTTTGCAGAATGCATTCAATCCATGCATCAACTAAGAATCCAAGGCACACTGGAAAACCCGTATGTTTTACATAACAAAATAACAAAGCTAAGATGTTAAATTTCAAAATCAACCACGAAAAACATCTAAGGCCGTAGACCACATGGCAAATTACTCAAGACCACAACACTAGATGACTGACAACACAAACGGAAAGTCCACCCAACAAACAGCATCCTCCTTCCCCTTCAACAAACCCACAGTTTCAGCAGTAACTGATTATAAAATGACATGCATAGACACAAACCCCTTACAGTATTTCAGTACAGCAGAAGGTATAAATATACTAACTTTCCTTTCCAATAGATTCTACCTCAAACCTAAACCAACAAAAATTCTGAGAAATCACTTTCCAAATGTTTTTCAGGAATTAAGAATGCTTTTGCTTCAAAACACCAAGAGTAATTCACACTGTCTGCTATATAGCTTCACCTAAAACCTTACGGTAACATGAGTTGCGGCGATATGGACAAAATAGTCAAGAACATTAAAATACCCTTACAAGACAAAAAACAGTACGTTTCTAAACGCTGCTCATTTATAAAGCCTTCAGTGACTTCCTGTCACTGAATTCATCGATCGTATGCAATTCTCTGACATTGAGCTCCCAGGTAAAAAACCACAACCAACCAACTCACCCCCCATTTTTCTCTTTTTCATTTTTCAGAAAGAACTTTTACAGATGATGTATTTTTCTGAAGATTTTATTAAGAGTCAGTAGTAGGCAGAAATAATCCCTACGATGTACTACTTAATTCTCTATTAATCCTTCAGCTATAGTGGTAGTGAAATTAAAATCATGAAACACAGACCTAGTTCATGTGTACCTACGGTATTTATATCTATTGCTAAAAAATAATGCCAGTAATAATTATAATCTGCACGTTGCGATTAAAGGTTCAAGATAAAGACTCAGAATTTCACCCCAAAACCCAAGCTGCGTAATCAACCACCATTCAGCCACCAGCTCGGTAACTTTGGCTCTGAAAAACTGCATGCAACCACCGCGCTTAATTATGACTTAAAATAGCATTTGTGGAACAGCCATTTTCATCATGTTTATCATCAAGAGACAGGACAGTCCATTTCCTCATCAAGCATGTCACATGAGGAAGCCTGCCTTAAATAGAGAAGGGAAAAAAAAAAGTAGAGACTTGTACACAAACAGGTCACAATTTCTAAGTGTCAGTAGGTCGCCACCATTTTTTTTCTTCATGTTATATAAACAAAAATGCTTCAGTGTTATTTTTTTCGAATGGCTATTTACATAAAAAAATAGCTTCTACATAAACACGAGTATGTGTCTATTTTTACGAAGCTGAAAATATTTTCGAGAAGCGGAAGCTCAAAATTTATGCATTTTATCATTTCTCTTCCCAACGAAATTAGTCGATCCTTTCCCATCTCATTCAGGAGACCTAGATTTAATCTATTTTAGGTCAATGCATTAACACCTTTGTTTCCATGTTTGCTGCTTATCCTCTGAGAAGAGATTCACTCGGTAGTCATGTAATATGACAGGGAGAGGTATAAACACGGATTTTCTTCATGGCAACACTGTGATGCTAAGCATTTCCAGTAAGGCCTATTTTCAACTGAAATAATTACGCTATCTCAAATCCATCAATGAATCTGAAATCTGGAACAAAATTATCATCAATTACCATATTGTAACATTTTTAAACAAGTATTTAACCAGGGAGACGGTGATTGCTTTCTTGCAAAATAATGCATGGCTTAAAAAGAAAAAAAAAATTAAATGTCAATTTACTTAGATTGCGATATTTTTGGAAATCTCACGTTTATTACTCAAAATGCAATCATGAAAAGTTTTAATCCATACAAGTAATACTGGAAGCTGTTCAATAATTAAAAAAATTCAAGCTAATGAGTCAGCATTCCTTTGTTAAAGGTATACACAATAGTTAAAATCAAAATTTTATCTTGTTTAATACTATATACAGTGTTCTTATGTTACCTTAAAATAAAATGATGAATGATAAAAAGCAACAGTGTTTGCCTATGCCAAAGTTTAAATGTTTCAACCTTTAATGAGTGTTCTATTTTGGCTGAACTAGCTGATTTAATTTGAAAATAAAGGAATCACACAAAACCACGGAGTGGTAGGGGTTGGAAGGGAGCTCTGAAGATCATGGAGTCCAACCCCCCCTGCCAGAGCAGGACAAAACTAGAGCAGATCACGCAGAAATGCGATATAGGATAGGAATATAGAAAGCAATATAGAAGTAAAAATTGGAGGGGCGCTTGTCAAAACAAGTCAACTGTGCTTAAGAGCAAAGGAGGGATGAGGGATAAATTCTGCTGCTGCCACCAGTCCATGAACCAGCCCCCCATCTCCCCTAGTCTTCAATTTAATACCTTTAGGTAATGAATTGTAAAGTTGTCCCCAGAACGTATCACAGCGCAGCGTTCATATCCGATTACAAATAAATATCCAAGTTCTTCTCTTACTGAGGAAACCGAAGAGTGCGAACACCACCCCCAGCCCCCTACTTACTCGATTTGTCCCATAGGACAGCAAGTTCAGAGCAGTGTTGGCTCTCATTTTCCAGAGCCGCCCTCTGCTCGTGCGCACCGCTCTTTGAATGCCTATGGAAAAGGCGACTGGCAAAACCCTCCAGCCTCTGCAGCGCTGTGGCCGTCCCCGGACACTGGTTACAAGGTACCTCCTTCTGAGCTGCCATCTACACGCGCCGGTGACTTCGACAAAACCAAAAGAGAAAATATCTGAAAGGAGCTGGACGGCCCAGCGCCTCTAAGAGCTCTGCATGTGTCGAGCTTCCTGTGCACAGCGTTTTCTAACCGCTACTCTCTTCTACTTCCTGTTAAGAAAAGCTCTATAGCATAGTGGTTTATTCTGCTAAGTCTTTTTTCATCTCAATTGCAAAGTGTTTGGGTTGTGTTTTTTGGGTTTTTGGGTTTTTTTTCAAATGCAGTAATTGCTCTAACACGCATTTCCACAGCTTTTAATGAATCACACTTCATATTTAAAAATACGTTTTATATACATTTAAACACAAAATTGTTCAGAAGATCAGAAGGCAGATATATTTTTATTTACCTCAACCATGCATAAAAGGAAAGGAAAAAAAATCAACCCACAAAAAAAACCCCAAGAAGAAACCCACTGACTATTCTGCAGTTCCTCCCCTGTTACTAAGATGGATTACTGCTATCATAACAACCATAAACAGCTGTAATCTAATCATTTTTAATCTTATGTTTTCAACTAAACTTTCTAAGCAAGGCAGTCACCAACCAAACCTACAGAATAAACTCTTATTTTAATATAGGGAGCAAGAGGAAAAGTCTTCTTTTCCTCCTTTGAGAGGAAAAAAAATAAAATTAAAAAAAAAAAAAATCAGCCTGAAGAAGTTGAATTCTATCTAATGTACATATGACTGCACTACACTTATCCAAACTGGGTTCTACTAACTTTGAGAATGAACCAAAAGCATTTAACTTTTTCAGCAATAAAGTACCAGAACAACCAGTACTAGCAGATCCTTATCTAGCAGCGTGTTCACCCTCCCAGCCCCAAAGGCATCTGGAAGGAGAGGCAGGAAGTCCTGGTCACCAGCTCTCAACATTGCTTATGCAAAAGCTTTGCGTGCAAGTCTCCTGGAATTGATTAAGAAAGCTTTTTCATTCACAAGAAATCTGACTATTTTCAGCTGTAGAGTAAGCATAGAAAACATCATTTTTAATGGTGCAAAATAAATTGAAAGTTGTATTTAAAAAATTGTATTAATTTGCAAATAATGTAACTTTACATGCTTATTACAATGAGCAATTCTAAATACTCATTTTTGTGAAAATGGGAACACATCTATTAGGCAGGTTTCCCAGTATATCCTCTGCACACATAAGATGTGGCTTCTTCAAAATTTAGGCTATTCTTTAGAAGGACTGAAATAACTTTTCCACAATCTGTCTCCTGTCTTACAGTCAACACGTGTTCAAGACATACCTCTCATTTTTCACCACCATACTTCTCACTGAATAGTTTTCAAATGTCAGCAGATATCCATCCTTGGACATTACATAACTATTTCATAACAGCTCTGTGCTTCAGAAAAAAACCAAAACACAATGACAAGCTGCTTATGATAATGATAAAACAATAAAAATACTGAGCGACAGGCTTTACAGATTTGGCCGTGTTCTCCCTCACGGGCACTTCTAGACTTCTTATACTTGGCCTCAGTCAACACAACAGTTTATATTTCTGGACTCTATGCAAAGCACAGAAATGTGTTTTGCTTTCAGGCTCCAGATATACTCTAGAAATTTCTTCCCCCAGCACCTGTTCAAAATCTGGAACTAACTGTCTAAATGCTTGCGTTTTACACACCAGTTTGCACATCATCTTGGTGACCAGGCTGCTCTCCCTGGGCAGGGTCAGGTGCTGCAACCTTCTCTGGATGCCAGTCCATTAGAGGTCCTTTTTCAACTTACACCTTCCAGCCTTTCACCTGCTTTGTCACAAGAGTAACGCTGACTTCCACAGCATTCCGTTGGTTTGAGGTTCTGCTGCCAGAAACAAGAGCTAGCGAAGACCACGGAGCTTTGTTTGCCTTATCAGGGATCACAAACAGGCAGAGGCAATATATTATGTGCCATATAGCCAAATATGATGGAGTAACGCTATGCCACCTTCCATACAGCAGTATAAGAAATACTTAAGACAACAAGTTGCTCATCTCCCTGACTGGGGAAGTTTCTGGGGCTGGAATTGTACAGCTGTGCTCCTCTGTGGCTCACTGCAAATCTCTGGGCATCCAGGGAAACCTTCCAAGAGACTTGTTTTCTCTGACCTTGGCTGTTTTCTCCAGTAAACACAGCCACCTGGTGTGATGGTGTGCCCATCCTGTCTCTCCTCTCCTATGGTTCTGAGCCTTTACACTACCATCATCTTATCTTTCACACAAGTTTTCGACCAAACCATTTTGCTTCCCTAATCTGAAAGAGCAAAATTTACAAAACTCACATCACATTATATAAATCAGAGTCTACCAAACCCTCTAGAGTCAGAGGACAGGCACGGGAATCATCAGAGAGCAACTCTGACAACCAAAACTCAGAGCTCTTGAATGCGCCCAAGTGACTACCACAGACATTTGAATTAGGTGCCAAAAATTGGAAGACGAAATATCCATCCCTTAAGATCACAGAAGTGAACTGGTTTAAGTGAAAGCAGGTTATCAAAGGGGACTGCTAGAAGATGTCGTAAGAGAAAACCTGGATTTGCCAGAATTTTACAAACTACTGCCAGCAAACACTATTACAGTAGTTCTCTACATGCAAAACCTAGAAAGAAAGTACTAGTCGTATTTTCACACTCTCCTCATCTAGGAAATTTTTGGCTTTGATTAGCATTGACCAATGATAATGCAAAATACTCCCATACTGACTTTCTGTGAAACATATATTCCATGTGAACTTAAGTGTCTTCAAATCAAGTCCACAGTTTTTAAAGATGGAACCTATCTCCTTTTACTTAATCTTTCATCTTACTGACATGCTAATCTTCCAAATCTAGGCAACATTAATTTATCCACATGAAGTATTTTGCATGTTACATAGGAAGCACAGGATCCACAAGCTCTGACGTATTTTACCCTCCAAAAGCTCATTAATCAGCAATGGATGGTGCTTTAATAAAAGGTAAATTCTGTGGCTCTGCTTGTCTTAGGATTTCCACTTGCTAGCCAGTACTGCTTTTCCTTAGAACAGTTTGTAAATCATTAAATACAATTAAATGCTTGTGTAAACAGACTTGAGGTCATCTTACTCATGCTCCAAGCTGGAAGAAAAATCTGAGCCAGCTCTGGTCGAAAGCTGTGCAATGCTTGTGGTTAAGTTCATACACCATCCCAAAAGAGCAAAAGCTGGCTGTGCTTAGCCAGACCTTGAACATCCAGATGTTCTACCCACTCAATGCTACAAAAGTTACATCAGGTGTGTGACAGGTATATTACACATAATATCTGTTACATACAATATCTGTGCATGGGTATGGCCCATATAATATCAGGCCTTATTAGGATGCTTTTAACTTCCACTGAGTAACTTTTACTCTGTAGTCAGTCCCTGTGACCTAGGAAAATTTGTTAAAAAAAAAAAAAATTTAAAAAATGCCTACTTCAGGTCAGTTACTTAAAAAACAATTCCTGTTTGAAGACATTAAAACTAGTCAGGTGCCATCCAGACTGCTATTGCTTTCTCCATCGGGCAGCACTGAAAATGCCTTCTTTATTCATATTTATTGCAGTATCAACCTAAGCTGCCCAGGCTACACAGTGGACGTGCCTCAGTGCGAGCAGAGTGGTTCCCGTTACCTGAAGAGCTCCATCTCTTTCAATGCAGTACCAAACACACTCAGTTGAAACCACTTAAGTGTAGGATCTAAGGAAAGTGTTACATAGAAAAATGTAACAGAGGTGCTTCAATGTTTCTAACCGATTTTTAAAGTTTATTTTCTACAAGGCGTAAGGAAGCTCCAGCTTCTCCTTGCAGCCAAAGTCAATGCTGAAAAGTTAACAATTTCCTTTAGGCAGAGATTTTATTTTCACTAAATTTTGGCAATATTTTAAAACACATTAAAAAAACCCAACAAAACAACAAACCAAACAGAGAGGTAGGTAAGAGATTCAGCCATTGTGTGAATATTACATGTGTAAATTACAGTATTTTGATAAATAATGTTTCAGTAAAAATTCAAGATACTCTCCCTCAAATTTATAAACAATGACATAATTATGACAGCCACAGGAACGGGCTAACAGTGTGGTCCTCTGATCTGATAAAGGCACCAAAACTGTTCATACTTTTCCTGATGGCCAACCCATAGCCTTGTGTGCATTTCCCAGCGGCTGATGCTCAGTGTATCTCTCTCAACCACACAGCACTATAAACCAGCCACAGGCTATTTCAGGGATCATCAGAAATAATGTGTCACTAAATGAATAGTTTTGTCTTAATAATCTCTCCTAAAACATAATTTCTCAATGTCTAAGAAGCAATTCTACCCTACCAGTCAAACCTTAGAAAACGAGAATGACGAGACCACCGTCCTTCCCTTGAAGGACACCCAGCTGGTTGAACAGTAGCATGATTTGTACAGTCCTGCTTTAATTCAATACTGAAAAACACACAGATTTCATTTTGAAGTATTTTAAATGTTTCTCAAGTAAAGTTACCATGAAATTCCTGAATTTTAATGAAGGACAAAACCTAAAAACATTAATAACTACAGGCCATCTATTGAAATACATTTTTTTTACTTCTAGAATCTAATGCCGTACTACTTAGTTTCGTACACAGAACTCAAATTCCCTCACAGTGTCGAAACAGGGATTATCTTCTCTAGCGTTTAATGAAGGTTAACCATTAATATCTTTCAATAAAACCATACGGGAGTTTTTAAGACAATTTACTGTATTCATTCCTTGAAGAATGGATCCACAATGCAAAATAAATTTCAGATCACCTACAGCTAACTAAAATTTAGGTCTTAATTCCAAACCTTGAAACTTAACATTTTCCCAGTTACCTGTGAAGCTGAGTCTCAATCTGCCTTCTTATGCACGTTCTGCTTTTCTTCTTATTTTAAATACTTAAAATTACTACTTCTCCTTTTCAGCACTGGCCTTCATCCACAGGTAAAAAAGATATACTGTGACATTTTCTGCACATTTATTTTATTTGTAAACTGTGGAAAAATAATGTAAAGAAACCTTATAAATTAATAATAAAGCACTTTTTTTTGCTAAAGGTTAGAGACAGTTTATTTATTTGCTTTAAAAATTGATGGCTTGATAAAGCACATCTTTTTCTTTACGCATCAGTTATTTCAATAATGAAAGTCCAGCTTTGGTATTTATTATTTATTACAAAAGGGGCGAACAATTATTTGATACAAAGTGTTAGTGAGGGTTCCTCCATTTTTCAAGAGCTTGAGGATCTTGCCGAATTTAGCAGGTCTCATGTTGACCAATAAAATATTTAGGATTGGAGGGATGTAGGCAACACATTAAATAACAAGAAAAGAAATAGTCTAATTCTGAATTAGAAAATAGAAAAGTTTATAAGCATTTCTGTACTAAAGAACCTAAAGTGTTCTGTGCTATAAGCCTGAGGAAGTATTTTTTCTAGTAGCTATATAAAGCTTGAAAGAAAAAGGCATAGAATCATAGAGATCACCATTTCCTAAATAGAAAATAAAAACATTTTCATCAGAAATTATGTAATTAAACACAATCTATTTTAGGTCTCACTAGGCATGCATATTTCAGAAAGAATTATGGGTAGAAATAGAGGCAGAAAAAGGCTTCTGAAAAAAGCAGACGTATTTTGATTTTCACTGTATGTCCAGACCACGTCACTACCTTGCATTTCTCCTTAAACACATGGAAGGAAAAGCAGCATTTGCTAATATCTTACAGATTTAATGGCTTTCCAGTTTGAAACAAAGATGTTTTTATTTTTCCAGATATATATAAACAAAATAATAATAATCAACGATTTCACTGTTTAATAGAACACAAGAAAGTAAACCCATGAAGTCTTAGTGTACCTTTATGTGCACTATTTTTCTAAAAAGGTTAACCCTTACTAGAGAGCCCCTCTGAGAGCAGAACTACGGCTGGAACTGCAGCACTTCTATAAATAGGACTGCCAAGAGGAAGTTGTTGCTATGGAAATGCTGGTCATATTTCTATTTTGACTCAGTAGATCTCTACTGGCATCTACTGTACACAAGCTTAATTGCAGCAGACATCTAATACCTTCATCTCTCATCAGGAAGCATAAATTAAGGCTCGCGTGGTCCAACAGCATCATTTATTCTTTATCTGCGACAAGGAAAAAAAATTCAAACTCTCCCTGTATTCAGCATCTGATTTTTCATATGCAAGCTAAAGGCTCTCAGATTTCCCATCAGTTTTCTTGTCAAAATTTGACAAATTCATCACTGAAGATGATGTGATTTTCCATGTACACATGCCATGGCAGCAGATCAGATCAACTCTCCATGTCGCTATCAATACATATCTGGTTATTTTGAAATCAAATATCTTGTAGTCATGATGCCAAATCTAGTGTGAAGAAGGGGACAGAGCCCTCATTACAAGCCAAATGGTCCATAAAACTGTCCAGCTTGCCAAAGAGAACTGGATTCCTCTGCTTTCTAACACAGCTCATTCCTCCTTGCTTTTCTTACAGCTTTCTTCAAGATGATGTGATCACTGGTGCTTATGGTCTGGACTGTCACGTTGCAAGGTGAAGGTTTTCAGAATGTGAATAAAGATCATACAATAGCTCCGTAACAAAACAAAGCTTAGCAAAAGGCCATCTCTGAAGTACAAGAACCTTCTGGAAGGACTTGTAAAAATCTTATTGGCCTGGGCCCTTTCAGATCATAAGCTACTTAACTCTTCATAATTGCTTCACAGCAGTATTTAGGATAGTTTGACATAAAATCCTAAATTTTGTATAAACCCTGTTACTTTCCAGCAAAAGAGAAAGCACCCCGAGACCTCTATATGTGGGCTTTGTTATAACTGCATGAAATAGTTGTCTGCCAAGACTATGTAAGATTTCTTCCTTTTAGACAAATGAAGTCTAGAAAAAACATGGAAGTGTATGGACTTACTTGAATTAAAATCCAAGGTTACATTTTGAAGAAATTTTGCATACGACCTCAGTAACAGTGTCTCTCTCACAGACTAACAGCTAAGGTTTTGGTCGAAACATACTGTTGACTCATAACGAGCATTTAGGGGTTAACCATCAAAACGAGTACGATGACATTCCTGAATTAGAAGCAGCACCCTAAAAAGCTCAATATCCAACTGCTTGAATTCTGGCCCATCTCCCACTAGAACAACAATGCTGAAGATTTGTCTTTCTCACAGAAACACTAAAGGCTCCTATAGGTAAGCAGCTGCTGTGAAGATGATCTTGGCTACAGAAAGCTTCAGGCTGATGAGCTCTACTTTTTCTAGAAGCTGCAGGTTTGGTCTATCCTTCCTCAGTTTAGCCTCTTAGTTATATTAAGGAACTGCCCCATAGTAGGCACATTACGTGGCTCAGGACAAATTAAGCATTATGTGCCTTGAGTCAAGAGTGTCTTGTGTAACAAATTATAATTAAACCTGAGAGATCTGGGGTCACACTTAGAGCTAATTCTTGATTTAGGATAATGGGAGGAAGTGAGAGAATGGACAGCGGTAAAATGTTCACCAAAACTCCAGTCTTGTAGATAAAAATTCTTTACTATAGTACTAGCTACACTCTAATAGCAGATTCTGTATTCTGTACAGCAAAAGGTCAAAATGGTAAATACTGGAGTAACTAGAAACATTTTAGTACCTCTTTCAGGAAGCCTGTCTTCATTTTACATCACCAGCACATTCCCTAGAGGAAAACACCACAAAACAAAAACAACTGGCTCCACTTTGAGCTAAATATTTTAAATTAATACTCCTGTTTTCCTCTAAAACTGGAGTGTTCCCTGACTATATGACATTTAGATTCACTTGGGAAAATCTCCCAATAAGAAAGCAAGCACAGCCAAAGTTACTTCATCAGAAGGGATAGTACTTCTTCATAGAATGAAAAGAGTACAGAGTACAGATCAGAATACAGTAGTGATTTTCATAAAGTATGGTCTAAAGTACAAAACATCTGGTCATGTGATGTGGAGATGTGTGTGCCTCTACTGGTAATAGACATAGGTCCTCTATTGCCACACCTCACTACTAGACTACAGACTGTCCTGGTCCCTTCACTCCTACCAATCTGCTCAGCTTCAGACACTCTACAAACCAGGGGAAATACTGAATTAGCATAGATCTAGCAGTATTAAATCCCTGAAAAGTAGAGGGGATGCTGCTGGCCCCAGACAGGAGGCTGTAGAATGCAGAAGAGGCTATTTCCAAGTTCGTTAGATGCTCCTAATACACATTGTGCTGAGCAGTATCCCAGTTACAGGAACTTGCATTAATACAGAGGGATCAGTAGTACAGCTCAGACAACAGGATTTTTCTATATACCGAAATAAATCACATTGGGTTTACAGAATTTTAGTCTGCACTTCAAGGGAGTAACAAATGCCATCTGCTGGTTTGAGACCAAAGTGATGTGCAAAAACTGTAATACCAAACGGTTAAGTTTTAAAACTACTCAATCTTTCATCTGTGATGTGCTGTATACACACAACTAAACATCTTCCATTTCTTAGAGGGGAAATAATTCACAAACCTACTTTCTAATTACTGGCTGTTTTTCTTAGAGAGGTAGTAGCCAAGTGCAAAAATCATATTTCCCCCCTCCCCATACATAATGGATTTTCATTTATAAATTATAATGTATATCCAGTTTATTTCATTTAAGGTGAATTTATTTACTAGCTGTCTGGACATAAATAGTATTTGCAGTTTGATATAACAGAAATGATTTACCAAGTTTTAAAAAAGTACTTAACCAAACATTTCCCTTTTTCTATTTATGAAATGCATTTTCCAGTTACTGGTGAGCAAACAGGCACTTTACTTCCCAGTCCACAGTATCCTTTTGGCATTCCCAAGCATTACTTTACAATAAAGGCCAAAACAACTAAAGCTCAGATGGGTATCTTGAAATTGAGAAAATGTTTTACTGCCGGATGCAATAGACAGGAAGCAGAATGACCAACAGACCTGACACAGAACTCTGAGAAAACTTTTAGAAGCAAATATGGATAAAATACACCATTACTTGTAATTCTCTGAACAACAACAACAAAAAAATCAAATGAATCACATGGCGTGTCAGCTTAGCATGCAGTATGAGTGACAGCAGAGAAAAGATACAATTCCCTGTTACTGTATCCTCCAGCAGCCACAACCTTCCCGCTGCATTTTCACTCTCAAAGCAAAATGATCAAAGATTATTTCTTTTTAATAAGATCAAAAGAAACTAGCAACGTCCTTCATCAGCTTACAGGGAATAAGTTACAAGCTGTACTGAACATATAAATTTTTACTTATTTTTTAGTGCAAAATCAGTGCTTAATAATACATAACACCTTTATTCCAACAAGTTTGACAATTCAGCATTTTGTTTAAAATTCAAAAATTTTCTTTCTAATAATTTTCTTTCTTTCTGGCTAGCTCCATTACAGCTCACTCTATCAGACTGCACAAAGAACAAACTTTTCTACAGTTCAACAATATTTTAAACTATTCTAAAATATTTCTTTTCTTAGGTGTTATGTTAAAAGAATAATTTCTAACTGGCACGTAAACTGACAGCAAATAGTCTTCAAGTTCTTTTTTAACTAGATACAAGAACATCCATTAGTTGTAACTGTATTTATCTTTAATTTGCTTTAAACAGGAGCAAGCAATAATTAAAAATGCATCTGAAAATCACTGTTATTTCATGCTGTGAAATGCCACCCAGAGCAGCTTCTTACCCGAAAGCACTAAGATTAAAGCCTATATTCTCCCCAACGAGGACACGGCAACACTGCTGTTAGCCAAACAAGTGCCCAAATCTGACCATGCTTTTCCCTTTGACTACTGAGCCAGTGAGCCCTCCAAGAGGTAAAGCCATTGCTGCGACACAGATCCACTGCATCTGATACTGAACGGTATTAACTAGCAAAGCTCAGTCTCCAGCTTTCTTTCCACTGGTTTCTGGTATTTACAGCAATGAATTGTTCGTGACAATGAAAGTCATCTCAATATTTACTCACCTGTAACCTCAATCTCCTAAGCCAAAAGACCTACCCAATATGAAATGGCTGTCACGGACCCAAGAGCTAACAATTCCCAACAAAAAAGCTTTAAAAGTCTTGCTCTCACCTTCCACAGATGAACTATACATTGCTTAGGCTTATTATGTGATGACTAGTTATGGAGGCAAGCCAAGAAAAACAAGTAACTGTTCAAAGACATGGTTTTTGTTTGTTTTTGAGAGATGCCACAAGTATTTCTTTTGATTTGCCCTAATCATAGAATCCTAGAATGGCTTGGGTCAGAAAGGACCTTAAAGATCATTTAGTTCCAACCCCCCTGCCATGGGCAGGAACACCTCCCACGAGATCAGGTTGCTCAAAGCCCCATCCAACCTGGCCTTGAACACTTCCAGGTAGGGAGCATCCAGAGCTTCTCTGAGCAACCTGTTCCAGTGTCTCACCACCCTGATAGTAAAGAATTTCTTCCTCATACCTAATCTAAATCTACTCTCAGTTTAAAACTGTGACCCATTGTCCTATCACTACACTCCCTAATAGTCTCCTCCCATCTTTTGTGCAGGCTCCCTGTAAGTACTGGAAGGCTGATAAAGGTCTCCCAAGAGCCTTCTCTTCTCCAGGCCGAGCAATCCCAGCTCTCAGCCTGTCCTCATAGGGGAGGTGCTGCAGCCCTCTGATCATCTTCATGATTGTGGGGTGGGAAGAGAAGCTCTTGCAAAGAAAACCCACCCTGAGCCACACAGAGGAAATAATCCACACAGGTCAGAATTTGAGCACTGTGACAAATGTCCAAATATTTTCATCCTTAAATAAGATCTCTGCCAAAAAGTCTGGAGTTGCAGAAACGTGCACGTCTGAAATATCGGACAGCTTCACTGCACACCTCCACTGCAGACGGTGCACGGGGAAAACAGAGAATTTGCTTACACAGTCTTTACAGTTTGGGGGGGGGTGGGGTGGGGTGTCCTGCTAACAACTGGGAATTTTATCCTTAGAATTGCAGTAATACAGTCATCCTATCCATGATTGCTACTATTAAAAGAGTTTTGAATATTCCTATTTTGAATTAAGTCTACCTTATGATAGCATCATGTGAGCCCTTCTAATTTCTGGGAAGCAAAAATCCCTCTAATATGGTAGAGCTGGAAGACACATTATTGTTCGATTTCATCTTAATTTACTTAAACCATTTTTAAAAAAATGTATACTATTTCCTAACTAGCCAGAGGCTTCTCTTCTTCCTCCTGGAAGAACAAACATGTTTTACTTAAGAGCTGGTCTTAGATGCTCATAACTTTTCCTAACAACCTCAAAACAGAGTTATTTCTGGGAGTCACATGGCATGTAGGAAGATTCTGGTTTTCTTCCAAATCCTCTCAAGTTAAATTCTATCCAAGAAAACTGCCAAAATGAGGTACCAGTTGCAATACATTGGGCAAATTTTTAAACTAATTTCCACTATGAGATCCACCTTCCTCCACTGTTAGAGGCGGTGGGAGGAAACACATGGCATCCCGTTTCAGTGAAATATGAAAATAATGAACTTAGCTATTGCAATTACTGAGTCCTCTCCTCACCTTTCTTATATGCTAGAGAAACTCCAATACTTAAATTATGCAGAAATGAAAGCCCAAATGAACAGTTATCTGAAGCAAAAAAGACCACTTATGTATTATTAGCTAACCTGCCCTGACATTTCCATTCATTTGCCTCTGTAAAGGCAACACTTTCCAAAGAAAGTATCAACTGATTTATCAGCCAAATAAGGCAAACGATGTATTATTGTAATTTCTGAAAACACTGCTGGTACCCAATTTTTTCTGAAAAGTTGTGAAGGTTAACAACTCTAATATGATGTCTAATGCAACTCTGTGTGGTTCCCAGAGGGTTTGTTGGGCATTCAGGATGTTAAAAGTGGCCAGGTTCTTAAGATGAGTAGCTTTTGGGGCTTCACATTAAATATGACTCCAAGTTTTACTCAGTTTCAAATTTACATTTGAGTTACCTTTACATGTATGCCTTAAATCTGTGCAACCCCTACTATATCCACCAAAGTCAAATACTATTTTGGCACACTGAACACAGTTTCTTACAGAACTTCCCAGAGGGTACAATATATGACAGGTCCTGGAAAACATCTCAAAAGGGGAACATACTGCTTTAGTCCTTAATGATCCACTTCTGAACCTAACAAGGTGCTAAAGATACTGCCAGGCTAAAATGCACACGTGGAAAGTTGTGTAGAAAGAGAAAAGATGAAATAGGCAGGAGGCAATCAGGAAGGAAATTATTTGAGCTAACTCAAATTATGCTGCTTTTTACTTAGATAAAACAAAAACACCACTAGAACATTTATTAGTCATCTAGATTTTGCTAACAGTTTATAACCTGCTCACTTTTGGTCTTTCTAGAGATTCGCTTGTCACAATTACTAAATTAACAACATCTCTGTACCCTCCTTATCACCTTCAGGTATAAGACTAAGACCTCTGTCCGTGAGCTAATTAAGAGCAGATTAAACAGTAGTCAGTACTCTATTAACAAGGACTGCTTCAGGAACTCTAAATTCCATCCACCAGCAATTGGACTAGTCTGGGTGCAGCACCAGCCCTATGGAGGACAGCATTCCAAATCCAGTAAAAACACACCATATGGACGTTAAGCTCTGAAGGTATCTTATCTCCTCATTTTCTGTAGGATAACCCAACTCGTGAACTCTAGGAAAAGTGCAGCATACACTAGTCTGGTAATTGAAAAGCTACACCACTAGTTCAGATTCAAGAACAGTGTTTATTAAAAGCGCCTCGTTAATGTTGATCACCATCCTCCACTAAGACTGTGCTATTTAAAATGGCACACAGTTCATCAATCTGTTATTTCACAGAACTAACAAAGCAGACTCTGCAAACGGTCCAAAAGCAAATACAGGATACCAAATCCCTTTCCACCTTCTCTTATGCTTGCTTCACACACATTCACTTGGATGTAGCTTTTTGAGTTTCTTCCTAACACTCTACTCATTCCACATAGAAAAGATTTATAAATCTAACCTAAAATCAGTTTCTCTTACTCCATAATTACAACAACTTTAGCTAGAAGATCAAAGCTTTATTGTTTGCTGGAAAACCTGCAGCCTCATAACCATTTGTGTTAAAAGAGAGTTTCTCTTCCTTCCTTCCTCTAAGGAAAAATCAAGTATGTACTTACCCTAAGAAAAAGAACAGCTGATATTCTGGGTACAAGTTTTGTTCTACTTAAAGGAATACAGATTTAAAAAAAAAAAAAGCCTATTTTCAGTAGAACTCCAAACAAAACTGTAACTGACAACCCTGATAATAAAATGCCAGCAGTCACCTAAAACAGGTAAGAAAATAACAGGGTAACAAACTCATCATGAACCTTTAAATCTTCTCCTTGTCTACAAAGACATTCTTCTCGATACCATAAAAAATGCAACCCCTGTTTCTTAGTAAATATTTTAATTAATCCCCCCCTCTCACTGGGACAGTCTTCATTGAAATTATTTCCTTCACTCCCTCAAAAGAGATACAAGTACAGAGACACCCATCAACTGGGGCACAGTCATTTGGAAGACAAGAGGCCACATGCTCACATCTTCTACAGTGGGACCGTGCTCAGATGTTCTCACTGCCTTTCTTCAAAGCATCCTTTCGCACCCTTGATTTTGCAATCAAAGAGCTCTTTAATATGACTTTTGTCCCACATATTATATATTCAAATATTTTTCAGTTCAGCCTGACTGCTCAATATGCTAAAATTTCTAATCCTATAAATTAAACCAGATGGAATGAAAGTGTAGTCTAAAAATAATTTGTAGCCTAAAATTTAATATACAAGTAAGTCTTTAATATGGAAACATTTTCAAATAAAAGTGACTGGGTTTTGTTTAAATTAAAAATAAGGTTTTAGTGTTTCATATGCTTAAATTGGCATCCCCAATTTCAAATACTGTTGCTACATTGTTGTAAACAATTGATGTATTACAGATTAAGAGAATAAAAGAAATAAACAGAAACAAAAGCCGCATTTAGTAATGTCTCATTTTTGTCCTAAACCAAATAAATCCCAGATTCAGGCCTCCTAAGAAAATATGCTGAACCAAAAGAGTAAAATAGATCTTTTAGATATATTATAGTAATATTTACACCATCAACCTTGTGATTAATTAGTGATGCAACATGCTGAAATACAAAAGATAGAGGAAGCTATGCTTTCTTCTTTGCCTACAAATAACTAGAAAGCTGTTAATACACAGCTAATTTTATGCTGTGTATTATTGCAAAGCACAGGAAAATATTAAGTGTTCACTTCAGGAACAACTATGACAAAAACACAGGGAACATACGATACTAGAATTCACCAGAATGTCTTTGACACTCAGTCAGAACCAAAAATTTCCTAAGAGAACTGGGTGGAGGGGGGGAAGCAGAGGAAGGGTTAACAGGCAAGGAACTGAGTCCTGACGCAGGACTGCATTAGGGAGCTGACCACAGGACAGAGGTAAAACTGAAACAAGGAGCTAGGGAAGGACAGGATGAGGGCTCTGCATATGAAACAGCTACTGTGAGCAGAGGCAAAACATGAGTTTGCATGTAAGGTATGGAGTAAGATCTCCCAAACAATCAGAATATTATTTTTTTATTGACATGAGGGAGTAAAACTAAAGTCAGGTGCCAACTGTGGCCTCACTAAAAAGATCAGAATCAGACAAAAAATGAGAGATGTTGTATAGTGAAAGTCCTATAAGCTTAGGCAAAATTTTTCTAGATAAAAAGAGGTCTGCCCTATCACTGTCTGTGGAGAAGAAAAAACCCTAACACCTCACTGCCCTAATTTTTCAGCCATTTGAACTTAAAGGACAACACTCCAGGTCTATATACAATTCCACCCTTAATTCTGTGTTAGACATCAATTTTAGAATATCAAAGGCCAAAAACTGATTCAACACAATCTCATTCTCTCAACTCTTTTCATTTCAGTTCCCAAACTGAAAACTGGATTTAGTTACTGACTGTCAACTGCACTGAAATGAAAGACGAAACACCCACTTCTTTAATATACTTCAATATTTTAGCAACTTCTGAATTAGCGATAGCTGACTCAGGATATGAATAGCAAACAACAGCTACACCTTGGGCACACTGAGAAAAAAAAAAAGAATGCCTCAAACACTGGTGTTTGTTAAAGATGTTTTACTGCCCTCCCTGATTTGCATCTGATGTTGCTGCTCATGCTGAGATGTTTAAGTAGTAAAACATAGTGGCTGCAGTATCACTACCATGTTGATACCTTTATATGAAATAAAAAATAAAAGTCTTACCTTGTGGTGCTATCTCTTCAGCCAGAGCTGAGACAGCAGCACGAGGAGTGACTTCAGCAAACTCACACAGCACCACTGCTATTTGGCTCAAAAGCTAAGCAGTGAAAATATCTGCAATGTATTGTGGATTGTCAATGTTTGTCACCCTAGGATCCCGAATTCTGGTGCAGCTCAGACTGCAAAGATAATTAAAGTTCCTTTATCGTGCTTTGTTAAATACTGATATCATCTCCGTGATGCTGCTTCTCACTGGTATTTCTGTCCTTCTAACTCTCAGACTGAAGTATTACAAATGCAATTACACAGTTTTACGCTCAAAAGCCAAACAGCAGTTAGAGTACAACACAACTGCATGCTCAGACATAGCCAGGGAACCAAAAGGTTCAGCAACATTTCATCTGCTCTCCTTAAGCTTCATCTGTCTTACGTCACAGTTACCTTCTGCCTCCGAGATTCTCTCTTTATTCATTTTCACGACTATGATAATTTGGAGAGGTGAGATCCTGCTAGAGAAGTCCTAACATTTAACCTGGACCACGTGGTGGATAAAGAGATCTCATCTGACAAAAAAAATATTAACTTATACATAGCTTTGAGCCATGATTCCATGATTACAGAATAAGAAAAGGTGAAGGCTATTTGCATTTCATTAGCCAATATATTTGTAATAAGAGATACTTAATACGTTTTGAAAAGCTTATAACATACACACAGTGAAACAATTATTTCTTCGGTGTTGAATATAAGTTCACAAAGAAAACATTTACAACACAAAATGCCACAACGGAATTCTGAGCTCATGACTTACAGCATACACCTCATTTTCCTTTGCAATATCAGAACATTTGCAGGACTGAAATGAAGATGATAGAGTCTCCCCAGCTTGCTCATTTTGAAAAAGGATTCACAGAATTCACCTGAGGGTCTGGGGTTTTTTTGATTAATAAACATAGAAGCCTTGAAACACAGCCAGAAAGACCAGTAGATAATACAGGACCCGATCAGGGGGCACTTTATGCAGAAATACATAGGAAACCTGCTCTGCAATACAAGTCAAAAGTTTGTGAAGTACTTTCCCAGAGTCCATTTAGATTTAAAAATAGATAAGTAGTATTACGATACAGCAGTCACATGGGGTACATTTGATCTATTTTGAGCTAAAATTAATAAGCACTTCGAGAACGTGAAGTAAATTGATACACTAATTGACATAAAATAAGGTATAGTTTTCTCTCTGTAACAGACTTGCCAATTTAAGTGCATGACTGGTGAAAACTGAGGATACACATTATTTTAAGTTACTAGAAGTGTTACTATAGGCCTACGGTAATTATAAGAAGTTACTTCACTGTACTGCTGTATGCCTAAGTCTTCTAAAAGCTATTATTTAACAAATATTTGCAGCTAGTTGCCAGTTTTCAGATGAAAAGTGCTTAATAGTGCCAACAATTTAAAAAACTAATACTTCTTCCTAAAAGCTGTACTTTCCCAAACAGATATTCAGAAATGGTTAAAAGCAATTGGACTGTTAAGCCTGATTGCGTTGCCTCTGCCTTGTTTTTCTGGAACATCGCGACTGAGAAGTAAGGATTTAGACAATCATATGACTCCCAAGTTTAACAGCCCAGATTTTCAGTGCATCAAGCCTAAGTAGGAAGGTCAACAAATGACCTTGGATATGAGCCAAAACGTATCTACAGTTTTCATGCTCTGATAGTACAGCCTGACACGTTTCTGTTATTCTTATAAAACGCATGTATTATATGCCCCAAGAAAGCAAGCCTTTATCATATCAAACAGGGCTCCCAAATAAAAGGAAACATTTTACCTTCATCTCTGTGCCTTACTTCCCTTGGTGTAAAAAGGTATTATGAAAACCTCCTTATTTAGCAGGATGTTGTACAGGTAAATTCAATGCTTGCAAAACAGCTGTACACTAAGAATGATTTCTGTAAAAAAGCTCCCAAGGAAAATAATGCACAATAAATAAGGCAGACAGATACGCCCTGAAAAAAATAAAGAAAAATAACTAAAACAACTAAAACTTGCTTAATTAACACTGCTCAATGTCCTATGCAAGAACCTTTGGGGCTGGGGGAAGAATAAAATCATGCAATTATCCCTCTTGCAACACAAAGGTGCAAGGGAGCTAAAAAACAGTCACTTAGGAAATTTGAATTCTGCACTTCCTGCTTTTCAAAGTTTGCTTTTACAGCTTTTCTTTTCTTTCTTATTTTGATTACAGCAACTTGCAGGTTTTTAACAAAGAAACCTAAAAACCAAGAATTGCCTTGTGGCATCATCTAGATTAAGAGGTGGTTCATCAGCATACTCTCCCATAAACCTCTGTCACATCAGCTATAAAAGTGTCTCTCTCTCTCTCTCTGATAAGCTTTCAAACAGAAGAACAGTTTATTTGAAAAATATTGGGTTCCTTTCATAGTTCTGATGACAAACAGTTCTGTTCATCTCCTTGCCTTCTTTTCAGATTTCTTCCTAATCCTTACAGGTACTTTATCTGCACTACAGTTCTGTACAGTACCCAGTACATCTACACTCACAGATACAGAGCCTTACAATTCCCCAAGTCGTAACAAACACAGGAATAAAACAAAGTTGCAGCATACCAGATTAAGAAACTTGTAATGTCAACACTGCTAGGCTTTCAAGGCTACTTGAACATTTCACTTTGTAATGCAATGAAGAAAGTCGGTCCAGTACCGCATGAAAGGATTATTTTTTTGTTCCACAAAAGCAATAAGAATGGTAAGAACAGAAGTGAGAAGGAAACTATGGTTTCATATTATTCTCTATCCATTGTATTCCTAAACTTTAGGTAAGTTTCACACAGAACTGAAATAGAAAAGAGTTTGAAATTATATGTGTGCACATTCCAATAAACAAAGAAAACCCCAAAACCGTAATGGAGACAAAACTAATCTGGTCAAACCAAATCTAAATAGAAAAGACAGCATAAAAAAAACAAAAGTGCCACAAAAAAAAGAGGAGCAGGTTGTGTTTGTATGCAAATGACATCTGAAAGAAGTTCAAAAAGAATACACAGGAATAAGAGAAACAAATTCAATTCCTTAATAAAAGCCTTCCCTCTCCTCCCATGATAAAGATTTTAGTATGCTCAAACAAGAAATCCTTCAATTGTTATCAGGACTCTATGACCATGGAAGTTCATTTTTAAGCTGCCTCTTTACTCATGGACAATAAAGATCTAACAGAACTGGAAACATTGTGCCAGAACGTTGGGTTTTTTTAAAGCTTATACATTTATATGAGAATTGCAAGCTTTCTTAGCAGCAAGAAAGCATCCATTTTGCAAAATAAATTGACACTCTGGATATGTGGTGGCACATGATCACAAGAGGTTTCTATAGATAAAGTAGATATTAGTATTTAACTGTCAAGGAAAGTGATGTATTAAGATTCATGATTTTACTGAAAATAAAATGTATAAAAACCTACCTCTGCCAAGAAGAAATGAGCCTGAGAAGTCCATACTAATAGACTTCTTTAGCCACGCTCAGCCAAAAAATTACCTTACTATGTGTTTCACAGGCCACGATACACTGTTTGGGCAAACTGTCTCCGGGGCTTTCTTGCTGTGTCTTTGATCCCCCTCAGAAAGACATGTACACACATCTTTATCAAATAATATTCAGATACACTAGTTCTATAGCTATAGCATTTGAAGATAGTTCTCCCTCCTGAAATAGTTCACCAGTGTGCTGTCTGGTTTTTTTTGTTTGAAAATATTACTTTGAGTGTTTTGAGTTTTGGTTGAATTTGTCATGTTATTTACCAAGAAAATTGCATTGCTATCCTTCCCTTTCAGAAAAAAAAATTATCCAACCCATAATATTACAAATGTGGTGACAAGAAGGGGCAGCAAAAGAAGTGTATCTCCAAATGGTCTGAACAACCCTATTCTTATCAAAGTAAGATACCGAAACCCACAATGAAATAATGTTAAGCAAAGCAAATTTTAACTAATATCTAGTAGTTAAAAATACTAAAATGCAAAGTATTAAATCTGAAATAGACACCAGTGTTTGCTATTTAAAACTTCCCTATTATACTGAAATATGAGAAAAATATCTTCTTGAAATACAAAGAGTTAAAAGTTGAAACAAGGTGGTGTAGGGTACAAGATGTACATGTTCTCTTCTAAAAATCTGGAGAAGTCTTCCTGACTACCTGAATACATGCAGGATTTGAGGTAAAGTTCAGTAAGAATGACAATCTCAGCAGCCTGTGGCAATTTCTATGTGAGATTTTAGAAGACAAAATGGAAAGAGAAAGACACACTGTGTACAAATACCTGTTGGCAGGAAAGACATATCCCAAATTTAACGTATTTTCTTTTAGTGATAATACTAATAGTGCTTGTGATTAAAATCACTTCATGGAAAGAAGGCAAAATATTCTCCAATAATGATGATATTCACATCTTTGATGTTACTACATGCACTAAAATAGAAACACTGAAGACAAACTAATATAATAATAGAATAATTTGTTCCTAAACCACTCTCTCTTCGTTAATAAATGGCCGAGTAATACTGCATCATGCAACTTGAATTAATGAAAATGTTTTGCTTGCACCATCTAACAGAACACCAGAATACCTGTTTGTTTCGTAAAAACCTTTTCAATTTCTTAAGTGAAAATGACTTCTTAAAAATGCTTTTGTTAAGAGGCTAAAAAATTCACTGAGGTAAGAAAAACCAATAATTTAATTGTGGCATACTAGTATCAACAAGTGCCAGTAAAAGAAAAGCAGAGTGAGCCCTTATCCATTAATGAAAGTTGTTGGTTTTTTAACTCAACTCTGAACGTGAACATCCAATTTTTTTTCTACCCTTAAGTAGAACACCCAAATTACAAAATAGAACCACCTCGCCACCACCACTAGACTGTCAATGACCTATAGCCTTTTTACAGGTAGGTAACATATATACCACTATCTTCTGATCAAACCTACTGCTGTTTGTAATAACAATATCATCATTACCTTCTGAGAGTCAAAAGAAAAAAAGAATCTGTAATAGCATATTTCAAATACACTTTATTTTCTTTTATATAAAACAAATACACCTGACTTAAAAAAAACCCAACCAAACAAAAAACCCACAACAACAAACACACAACATATTTCAAGACCTTCCCTTGAAACAGGGTCATTATTTTGGTTGCTTTGGCAAAAATTATGACTAAGCTGTGAACGGCACAATAGCCAGCCATCACCTCCACTCTTTTCTGCAGGTACTTGAAAAAAAATTCTTGGATTTCCTGGAGTATCTCACATAACTCTACAAAATATTAAAGTACATTACAGGATTTTAAATTATCAACACATGCATGCTTCAATCTGTAACAGTTGATATATTAATTACCATGTCTTCCCATTTTTCTAACTTGAACTCCAAGGTACATCACTTGTCAACATCATATTTGTCAGAGTACAATGAAATGTTTACAAACAATTATCTTACCCAGAGCATAACTGTATTTGTTGTAATAATACTGTTCTCCTTCTCACTTTCTCTAATTTGAAAAAAACATGGGGGGGGGGGGGGAAGGGAAGGGGAATTTCCTCTTCCCCTTGTTTACAGACTTTCCTTCTGTTATCCAGTGAATTCCATCTATACATACACACAGTATATGCATATGTCCATATAAAGAAGCTCTGAGTACTAGGGTACTGTTATGACTACATTTTTCTGTAAGAACTTCAAAAACTAGACTTTTATCTATTTCTAGGTCATTTTTCAAAACTGTTCTAATTTTGCTGTCCCTTCTTAAATACTATCAGCACTGAAGTCCTTAAGAATAATTATGTGGAAGTACTTTTTAAATGGCAACAACGTCTAATTCTAAGCACAGTATTTTAGTACTCCACATAGCAGTCCTCTTCAGTTCAGTTCTAAATTATCCAACGCTGTGACAATTAAGCTGTGTTTAGACCACAAAAATCACACCAGTAAGAACAGACTTCTATAAAAATGAAGCATTGTTTTCATGTGAGGTTCCAGCTTGTCTACACTGAAAAAGGATAATGCAAAGTTGTTGCTGCTGCAGCAGACAAGTAATTATGACTTGGATAACCCCCCTCCAAATACGTAAAGAAATAAGAACCTCCCAAAGAGTAACAGATGTCAGCAGCATCTGCAATTTAATCTTTCATGAGAGAATATGCTCTGCCATATGACAAAACACCGGAAAAAAATGGAATGCTATCTTTTATTCAATAGTTCTTGATGTAACCACAAATAGGGAGATTTACTCTTTCATCATATTCTTAGAGCAGCAGTAAAGTCCAATGGCCTCTTGTCAGCAAGGGTCCCAGTGAAGAGCGACATTAAGAGATTTATGTAACAGAGGATTATCAGACCTTTTTTCTACCACATCAAGAAGGTAATGTTCCTTATTACCAATCAAGAAAAACTGGGCTTTTACAAGTGTCAGGTTTGTTTGTCGTTTTTGGTTTGGTTTTGTTTTGGGGTTTTTTTTTATTTGTTTGGTTTTTTTGTGGGTGTTTTGTTTTGGGGCTTTTTTTGTTTGTTTTTTTTTGTTTGTTTGGTTGCTTATTTACACATAACACTAGCGTACTTCTGTACTCTGGAAGAGGAAAAATATTCCTCATGCTATAATGCTACTGCTGTACTTATATCAGTAGTAAATACTTAACAGGGACTAATAATACTTCTTTATTCTTTTGCATCTTCCTTCATCAGTATTTACTACTACTTTGACTCTCAGAATACTCCCAACATCGCATCCTACTCCCACAATACTCAATATATTCTCATCTTTTGCAACTGCAGCAAATATTTACCCGAAACATCTTTTTTTTTCATGATTAAATGTACATTCAGCAAGAAATCAGAACTGTTTTTCATACGACTCTTGCCCTCTTCAGGCTATCCAACCATCACCAAGTTAAAAGACATACAAATTCTCCTCACTGCTCTTTCTCATCAACGTATCTGCTCTCTAGTCTCTCCTCCCAAACCTGCAGTCACTTCAGACAAATCCCTCTCAAGTGCTGCACAAGCAACAGATAATCTCAAGCTCAACAGAGTTGCTTCGCTACTCAACTTCTCCACAACACATGACAGAATACCAAGCTGGAGAGGACCTAATGGATCATCTGGTCCAACCTTTCCTGGCCAAAGCACAGTCTAGACAAGATGGCCCAGCACCCTGTCTAGATGAATCTTAAGTGTCCAGTGCTGGGGTCTCCACTACTTCCTTGGAGACATTACTGCAATGATTGATCATCCTTATTGTGAAAAATGTTCCGCAAGTCCAAAGGGGCTGCATGTGAAAGGTTTGAATTTATATGCTTTCTATACCGAACATCTACTACTCTGTCTTCCTAGCCACGGTGTTTTGGGCAAGTCCTCTTAACAAGACTGGCAGCAGAACAAGTCAGTTTGTATGTATTAGTAGAAATGAATGAGTCAATTTAGTTGGTAGAGAAAATTACAATGTTCTGAATAGAACTGTGGAAAACCAGCCAACTACTATTTTCTGTTTGGGATTATTGTCACGCAAAGAAAGGCAGAACTACTACAAGTTATCTTTTGAAAGAAATGGCAGTTATTTTCACTTCAAATGAAAAACACATCCTGCAGAAAATCAGTATCTTCACCATTAAGTGGGAAATTCAGTTCAACTACATAAAAGGTAAATGCAAGAGATGATGTTGAAGATCATACTAAATTAGCAGTGCTTACACCTCTAGCCTTAGTGTACCATTGAGTCTAGCTCCAATATCTGCTTCTTTCACATCTCTCATTGTGCTGCTGCACAGATCTGCATGTCTCTTCTTCCTCCTGTTACTCTCTACTCACATGCTGTATCTAAAATGAGTGTGCATGTATTAGTCATCTTCCAGTTTTACTTCCTAACAAATACTTGAGTACATTCTGGAGTAATTAAAAACATTAAGAAGGATGGTGATCCTTCAGAAAATTTTTTCAAAATGAAGTCTGCTCTGATGACCATGAGGGCAATCACATTTTACAGAACTACAATGTTACTATCTTAGTCTCAGTAGTAAGCAAAAATGGGACAACTTTTGTTGACAGTATTTGAGAACAGCACGGTGATGCTTATTGTTGCAGAAGTCAGTCAGTGGCATCTCTGGTTGAAGAGACGGCTCCAGAGAGCCTCTCAAAAATAAAAACCATCTCAGGTTCACAGATCTAAAAGCTTAGATCAACACTGTGTGATGTTAGCATTTTCTCCTTCACTTCAGTGAAATGCTTAGTACATTTTCTTCAGTGGCAAAATCCACTCTTTCTTTTACATCCCTCCTTTGTATCAGCAGTCCAACCCAAGGTGGGGCCATACTTTAAGGTAGGTCCATGAAATTAATGGGTTAAAACAGCAGAGCTGTGTGGGAGCAAGGGTTTTAACCCTTTCGGTGACACTTCAGCAGTCCTCAAACAGCTGTATCAGCACAGGAGGAGAAGCAAACTAGCTTAGAGTAGAGCAGCAGGGGTGATCAGGCAGGAATTTTTCAAGTCAGCTTTACTGCCAAAGAAAACTGGTCATGTAACTACTCTGCAAGCAACAAGCTGAAGAAAGTTTCATAATTATGGCCTCAAACCTCAAGCTGGAGACAATAAAAACATGTTTTGGGGTTTACCTTCTTTGTTTGTTTCATTTTTTATCCCCCCACCCCCCCCAGCAAAAATCAGGTTTTACTCCCAAAAATAAAACTCTTGCCCAGCAGAAACTATGAAATTACTTCTAAAAGACGTCCTGAAAATCATTTTTAATAATACCAACAAGTAATCATTGCTATAACTGATTTAGAAAGTCAACCAAATCATACAACACCATCCTATGGTTGAAAAGCACAACAGTTATTTGGCCAATTCTGTTCTATATTCCTGCTGTTAATTACTCAGCAAATGTTCTGTTTTGTTTTTTTCTGAAGAAATGGCAGAATTTGAAGCATCCACTTAAAAAAAGAACAAACAAAACAAACCCCCCAAAACCACTACCACCAAAACCCCCAAGTCTTCTGAAGGGAACAACGTTGTAAGATCAGTTTAGCTCTTGAAAATAGGAATTTTCTAAAGTAACACCATCCATATAAAAATGTAAAAATCCTGTTTGAAGGTATCCAAGTAGCACCTATGATTATCATGATAAAAAGATCAGACAAAAGGTACCACTTTGGTACAGAAAACAATGGACTTCTTCAGTGCAATGCACGTTACACCAGACTACAGGAAAACAAAGGCAAAGACTGTTGGGAATACAGTTAAACGTACAATGATGATTAGGGCTGTAGGGAAATAACTGACTCGCCATAACAGGTATCAAAGGAAAATGCCAAAGATGGTTGCAACTATACAACATGTCAAGTATACCTGGCACCTGTGGCAGAACCAAAATGCAGAATGTGACTTTGGGTATCTGGCATGAAGCTAGTCACTGGTGCCCTCTACAGCAACAGCGTAACTACTGGTTACAAGATCAAGTGATCTGTTAACACCAGCAGATTGCTGTCCCTGATACACACATGCTTCCCCACACAGTATTTCTGTAGGCTTCGTGACATTCAGTTCATCTTCACATCTCACCTTGGAAAGTTCTGCTATGCACTCATACTCCACCTTCTCACCTTCAGATGAGGGAGGTAGAATCAAAAGAGCAACCTTTTGGCAGAAAGCGTGTCATAACAATAGACAAAATTTAGACAGAAATTGAACCAGTCTTAGGTATTAGAGCAATCCATGTGAAAAACTGAAGCTAATTTTGTTATCAGTTTTGCATCTGATAGTCTTCAAGAAATTCAAAGCGGGGGGGGGGAGGGGGAGATGGTGGTAAATCTGCTACTTTGCATAAGAGTCAGCAGACACCATCAAAACCATTACAAAGCACTACACACCCTGAACCTCCCAGGCAATTCCACATCCCACGAAGCTGCCGTAAACTCAGACTAACTGCAAAACTTATTTTGGTTTGCAATTTAATATTCATATAAACCATTAAATTAAGCTAAATGATCTAGCACCTTATTTCACTCTGAAGTTCAGCACACGTAAACAAGAGCTACTAAAATGTACATTTTTAAGCCCACGGAAAGAAATGAGCTTGACCATGGGGTGCACTGTTGCAGTCTGCTGCTTCAGGATGTTTAACCCATAATACTCAAAGCAGAGTACCAGTGCTGGGGGCTGCAGTGCATGCATAGTCCTGGATTTCATGGAGACCTCCCTTTTCTTCTCACTGCAGATATTTTCACAAGGACCAGATGTATCACTGAAGCAATGAGTTTTTTTAAAATGCCCGATATAAAAGTCGTCAACAAATCAATCAAAACGTATCTCCTCTCACCACAGTGACATCTGTTAGAAAGAAATACCATGATCTTTCGAACTGGTTTAGCACAATTTTAGCTATGTCATGCTTTTGCTCTCTCTCTCTCACCACCTACCCTGTTTTTCAATGACAAACCCTGATTAAAACCTCCAGGCTCCACATTAATAAATGGATCAGTTAATAAAATGCTTGAATACAGATAATTTGCATTAAAAACTTCACCTTAATGATAGACTTTGGTGCATTTAAGTTACATTTTCTCCCTTTACAAAGAAAGGTTAGATCATCATATGCTTAACAGTTAGAATTTAAATATACAATAAACCTATTACTGTTACCTGCTACAAGACAAACAAAGAATTTCAAACTGCCTAATACCACGGTAATCAAAACTAACCTTAATTATTATTACAATGCACCTGCTGCTGTATCCGAGTACATACACCCTTAATTATGTCATTTCATGAGAGGGAAGAGCAAATGGATTCAGGGCACAGGCAAAACAGCAGGTCTTTTATATCTTTAAAGTTTCCATCCTCATGCCAGAAAGGCAGGTTCCTTTGTTTTAACTTGTAGAACCACACTGCAGCTCAGGAGGTCTGTAGGTTTACAGGCAAATGCAATAGGTTAACAAGTACACACTTGCCGGAAGCAGCTTAACCTGAATGAAATGAAATAAAAAGTTCTGATGTCCTCTGTTTAAACATTACAATATTTTAACAAAAGGATGAAAGTTACCAAGAGGCAGAGGAATAACACAGCTATCGCCTTTGCATCTCACCCAGCAGATTAGATACTCATTCATCTAACAATATGTTGAAAGAGAATTTTCTATGCCTGTTTAACTTCACAAGTAACATTTTATTTTTTTTATTTCACTGTTAGTCTATGGCACAGATACCATATTTCTCAGAAGAAACAGCCAGCTCAAGGTAGAACACTGATTCTCTGCCCTTCCGATGGGGAGAACTTGGCTCAAAATGCCATTCTCTGGTAGAAAACAGCTATGTCATGGAAAAGATTTTTGTTTTCTCAGAGTCTGGAGGCCCATTTATCTCTAACATGTAGATACAGGTATATTTATATACCTCTACGATTTTCTGAAAGATTTTCTATACCCCTCAAAAGTTCAGATAGATGATAACCCAACACAGAGAAACACCAAAACCAAACTGCTTTAGTCTGAAGTTATAAAACATGTGGCTTTTTAAAAAAACAAAATGAAGCAACACACGCCAAAAAAACCCCAAAGCAACAAGGCACTTCCAGACCTTTACTACATGGTAAAATGTTAAGCAACCCACACAGCCTAATACTTACTACATGTGTATCTAGCAATATATACCAGAATTCATTATATATCACAAGCTAGCAAGCCTCTGTGATTAGGGATTAAACCCTCTGGGTAGGAAAAGGAGGAAATAGTTTAATGAGTGAGGAAATGAATGAATGAAATAAAAACTTTGGTACATTTCTTAGTTTGACTATCAAATTGACAAAAAGAACTAAAACTAAATTAAAACCAACAAAAAACCTCTTCTAAAATAGTATTGTCTTAAAGATGCATATAAGCATGGAGATGAAAAGCAGCAATGTTTTGCTATACATTATCTACATACAACTCTAAAAGCTTGGAAAAGGTAAGTTCAACTCATAGGTGCTAACACGCCTCACTACAAAGTTCAAGCCCTGAAGTAATTCATTATATAAACAAAGGCAGACATAAAAGGGGTAGTTTGGAACTATCATTTTTCCAAGAAGTTAGCAGAGTGAGGTCTTAAGAAACTGCTGAGTTAATCTAAGAGCTTACCTATAAGAGAAGAGACTCCTTTTGCCACCTCACCGTTTTGTTGCCAACAGTGCTTTTAATACCTCCTTTGAACCTGTCTCTTGCCATCTGACACCTCAGTTCACTGGTGTGCAAAATAATTACAGGAAACTCAAAGAGATAAACCCAACATTTTTCTGCCTATGTAAACCAGCTTATCAACGCATCAAAAAGCCACTAGAATTGTGACCTGTGAAGGATCTAGGAATAAAACCAGATTTTTTCAACAATATAAGCCACCAGCTGGACTCAGCTGTTTTTCTGAAACCTTACTCTTAGTGGACATTACTCTGCTGCGATGCTGAGGCAACAGCAAGTGGGATACCAAAGAAAGAGGCTCAGCCAAGCAGCAGACTGTCCTTTACCCCCGCTGATCCTGAACACCACCGTCACAGCTATCTTCCTTTTACCTCCCTGCACAGCAACATCTACAAACATACCCT
Organism: Actenoides lindsayi; assembly: GCA_025331215.1. Taxonomy (NCBI): domain Eukaryota; kingdom Metazoa; phylum Chordata; class Aves; order Coraciiformes; family Alcedinidae; genus Actenoides; species Actenoides lindsayi. The sequence goes on from WTSP01003220.1 coordinate 87,916, forward strand.
CAAACTGCTTTATCCCAGTTCTCCTACTACACAGGCTAATAGTCTTGCTTTCATCTTATATTTTCCATCTGTCTGTATTCACCTTATTATCCCAAACACAAGATGTGGATTGCAGAGAATAAATTGTTTTGCGTTTGTACAAATAAAATGGGGTCCTGATTCATGGCTACTCTCCTGAACACCAGGATAACAGAAAGAAATAAAATTACACAGAGGAATGTGTGTAATCCTTTCCCAACCATAGCAGGGGGAGGAGGTTGGGGAATAAATTACCAAAAAAAAAGGGGGGGGGGGGAAGGACGGTGGTTTTATATATTTTTAGTTTTGTAACCCCTAAGACAACACATTTCTCACTTACCTCCTCACAGCACCACTGCTACTTTGTCCTCTCTCCCATTTCCCACGAAGCATTTCTGCCTCACAGCATAGAAACTGTGTATAGTCAGTAAAAACTTGCAGTACAATGTGAAACCACAGCCCTCCTTTTGGCAACAGTAGTAGGTCAGGCAGCCCCTATTTTGTGCCTGCTACCCAGTCTCGCCTCTGTGCCATTTCCTACCTGCACCGTACAACCCTTAGCGCAGCTGCAGTCAACTGGATCAGGAAGCCAATCCAGGTTAACTGAAGTCCCTTCTGCTTTCCCTTTTCTGCAGGGTTATTTTTAACCTAGATCAATCTCAAATTCAGTTCACCTTGTTGTCTCATAAATAGTTCTCCAGCACACTTGAGGGCACAGAGGGAGAAAAAAAAAAATGGCAGGGGACAGAAAAGCAGAACTGCAACTGAATGAAATGCTTATGAAATAACACCTTGCACCTGTAACAAAGACAAAGCTTGAGAGCAGACCTGCAGGGCAGATTCTGCCAAGTTCGAGCCCTAAGTTTCACAAATTTAGAAGAAAAATTCCCACTGACCCAAGGTTCTTAACATTGAAAACTGCTTCAATGACCAGAGGCACTGATTAAAAAAAAATACACTTTACTTGGATCTGATTCTGAACCCCATCTGCTGTGTAGCAGAGACAATATCCTTTATTAAAGTAACTGCTGCAGTTAATTTAAAAAAAAAGTAGTTTCTGGGTAAACAAGTCCTTCATCATGCCTATAGTAAGGATGCAGGCAAAACACACAAAATCTGACAGCCATCCAAAGCCCTTTCCACACCGCTGTGAAAAGAAGAGATGTGTCTGTTCCAAAGAACTTCACTAACTGGAGAAGACTCTGTGACAGCCTGGACTGCAGCGTGGAGCACAGCTCTCCACTCTGGCCATAACTTGCAACGTTGCATCCTTAGTTTTTCCACTTCCTTCTCTGTCCACATTCTGCTCCCTGTACCAATGGGATGGTGAACTTTTGTAGCACAGACACACAGCCTTAATTACACTAAAGAGCAATGTGATTTGCCAAAAATACGAGAAATCTGAGTATTTTTCAATATATTACTTTTGATTGAGTCACTTCTACAGATGTGGATATACGGGTAAAAGAACAACACTAGAGGATCCCAGCAACAAGGGAATGTCAAGTAATTTAAAATGTTCTGTCTTTAAAGTAGTCTGAGCCTGTAATAAAGGCCTAACTACAACAATTAAATACATACACTAATTTAAGACTTGGAGGTTCTTCTGACCTTTTGTTATGCTACCATGTGGCTATCATTTACCAAGTGATAGCCTCTCGCTTTGCTAGTCCAAGCTGTGAATAAACATTTCCCTTTTAATTAATGTGGAATTTTCAGATGGTTCATACTGGTTGTCTTACATTGGTGATTAGAGCAAAAGAAATTTTAAGTATTTCTTCAGCAAGTAACAGTAACTGCAGATGATGGAGTTCCTTATTGCTGAAAACTCACTGATCAACGGTGAGACAATACAAGTCCAAAAATACATAAAAACAAGCTTTAAATACATTGTTTGGAGATGTTATTCACACAGTCCATTCCAGCATCACTGGAATATATATTGTTCATTACTCTTTATACAATACATACTATAGCTGATGTGTAAGCAAGGCTCCAAAAGCTTTCTATTTCAAAATCAGAGAACATAAACACAATGAATAAAAGAAAAAAAGACAACTGCTGTTGGAACAAAACTGCACTCAGATCAAAAACACTGAAATAAGGGTCTCTGGAAAAGTGACAGGGAATCTGCAAGCTTGGAATAGTAATGGACATGGAGCTCTTCACCTCCACTGATTTTTGTCTAATCAAGGTCAGCAGTGACTGAGCTTTGCCTCATCGAGGCTTTACAAGAAACAAACTTGGGGCCTCTTTTGGTCCTCAATGAGTAAATACAGCAGAATGAAAGCACATAAAAAAATAAGAAAGAAAAAAATAAATAAATCTCAGTTCCCAGGAATGTCCCCTGAGGAGGTTAAAATCTACTGGCAAGGGAAAACGAAAAAGGCTGCATCTTCCTGTCAAGTACATTTCAAGTGAGCACTGCTTACAGAATAATTCTAAGAGTTAAAAAAGGGAAGAGTTGACTATAATAGGAACATACTAAAGATACTGTAGTGGGAACACTTTGAGGAGGAGGAGTGAATGAACATAAAACTCACATGCAGAATACACATCACACACACTATACTTTGCTGTTTAAAGACCACAGAAGTTGAAGTTAGCAACATCCTGTTAGATTAATAAATTCCTCATGCACTGCAAAAAGTGGAGATCTGTCTACCAAGGAGAAGATACGTGTTTTGAAATTCATGCATCATTTAATTTTAAACATACATTTTAAGAGCAATTTATATATTTCTACAGAAGAAGCAGCAAGGACCATCAGAATCCTTACTAACGCAACTCAAAAGCCAAGCCCATGTGGTTTCAAGATCTATTGGAAGAGAAAGTATACAAATCTTCCAGTCACCGAAAAGTGCATTCTAATTACCTGGTCTCTAATCTAGTTTGGTGACTAAAAAGAAACAGAGAATATCACAGTTAAGTATTCTTGAATCTAGGAAAATAGCAAACAAACAAAAAAATGACAAATAAAACACTAAGTGAAATGACTATTAATTTCTAAACAGACTTCATGCAAGGTAATGTCATATGACAGCAAACGTGAAGGGGGAAATAATTCAGATCCATACACAGTAATTACTTAAACTCTGTATTAGCAAGTAACACAAAGAAAGAAAAACAAACCACAAAACTTCCACAAACTTTACAATATGCAGGGCTGACATTCATTCCACCTTTAGAAAATAGTTCTAGTAAAGTTAAAACATTCCTGCTTCATATAAAATCAATAATGATCTTGAAAGTAACAGATTCACTTAAAAAAATACTATGTGACCTTCTTTGAACTCAGAGATGGGCTGTAGTTGTTTTTTATGCTGTTATACTTTAACAAATGATTCCGAGACAATGAATATCAATAAAGTTAACATTTTCCTACATTAATTGCAATGAGTTGAGCCTTTTTTTTTAATGTAATTTATTACATGTTGACATTTTTAACTGCTTGTGCAACCTATGAGTTTTCTCAACTACAGTAAATTGAGAAGCTGGAAGAGAAAAACAAACAGGAAAAATTAATATTAGGATGAAGTATCAAACAGAGAAATTTAAGACAACTGCCAATTCTGTCTCTTCAGATTTCAAATGAAAAATACTTAAATTATTATTCTAAGGACCCACAGGATTTGTAGACTGCCATGCCCCGTGAAAAACCATGAACCCATCCAGAACAAGCATGGAGTTTAAAATGCGTACAGTTTCCTTAAGCTTCTCTTCAGTAAAGGAGCACTTTTAATTTTGGTCCTCCAAATCAAAATCCACTGCATATTAGGAGAACCTGTAACAGAAACTCATAAAAAAACCAACACAAAAAACCCACTCTAACAGACCACACTAAAGCTTTCCATCTTCTGGAAACACACATGTTTCTTGCTGCCCTGCTATACAAGCCTGATTAACTTTTTTGGTGGCTAAGCTTCAGAAACTTAAGTAGCATTCAGATTTCATTCACCTTGCAACTTCTGCCTATAAATACGCTGAAACATTTGCTCCCTACTACTGGTATTCACATACAAGCGATTTTCTTCCTCTTCATAGCCTGAGTGAAGACATTCGAATAAACACAGGAAGCTAAAATAAACTAGAATACAAGGGCCACAGTTAACTGTGGCATGTGTGTGCATTTACTGTGCTGACCAGATAGTAAAAGAGGTCTCAAATTACACTTCATGAACTAGTAAGTTATCAGTGGGAGCTGCTTTACCCTTCATTGTTCTTTCAGAGACCTTAGCATGTCCTTGATCCACAAGCACCATACACTTCATGTGTGGATTAAGGTTGTAACATCACTTTTACAAGTCAAACCTGGGGGTTTTTACGTTACTACTTCAAACAGTTTCATTCTCACTGTCCTGAAGTTTGGAACGTGTGCTATGAAGGACACTTAACACACAAAACAGGAAAACTGGCTCAAAAATGCAAGTATCTATCAGAAATATAAGAGCTCCATCACATTTTATATTTCTTTAGTTTTCAGTTGCTGTGTATCATATGAATAGATTACACATCAGCTTTCACTGCCAGTAAACCAAATACTGCTTCTAATCATTTATTATGTGTATAGTATTCACATACTATTGATCCTCCACACTAAGTGAACCCTGGTCTTTCCCAGCAGTACGTCAATGATGATCAATTTCTTCTCCTAGTTACAGAAGTCCTATTATTACAGAGCTTTTTGTTGATAAATATACTGAGTAACTGAACACCTGAGCTCCACGTCTCTAGCAGCATTTCATTTTTACACCCTAACAAAGGGAGAAACAGAGTTCTGAAGCAAACTCCTTCTGCAACATAAAAATCACTGTATTTGGTGATATGGGAAAAGAAAATCAATTAAAACATAAGTAAACACTGTGTGGTGTAGTTTTAACTGCACAAACTAATAGCGATACAGCTACTGTGAATTATTTCAAGCAAGCCACCCTCTCTCTTCACACATCTTTACAGGTGATTATTTCCTCCTGAAAATTATTGTACTCAGCTAAACAAGTAAAAAATAAAACCAGTAAACAATAACGGTCAAATACTCATAAAATACTTGGATTGTGAAATCTGTTAATAGAGAGACAAGACGCAAGAACTGAAGGGCAAAACCAGAGAGCAGAACTGGGCAGGTCAGGCAGGCCCCCGGTCCCACTGCTGGAGACACCCGTGCAGATCCCTGGGAAGCCCGAGGAACGCTGTGTGGGCAGGCACCGGCCTATGCAAATCGGGTTACCCGGATCTACCCCAGACCTCAGCAGTAAACACACAAAAAGTAAAAAAAAAAACCAAACAAAAAAACAACGACGACGACAAAAAAACACCCCAACAAAACAAAAACCCTAAAAAAACCCAACTTCGATGTTTAAACTTCTTTCCATTTTAAATAACTCCCAAGGAATTTCCAGTAACAAAGGGTATTGTTGTAAGAACACCGAGCTTGCACAACTGGCTGCTCTTGAGCCTTGTTTCTTCTCTTCACCCATCACAAACATACCCAAAGTTTTCCACTAATAGAGAAGTTAAGGAAGTTAACTTACTAAAAATAAAGTCTAGATTTTTTTCCTTTCCCACCAACTGAATCATTTTTATATTATTTAAAGGTTATGCTGAGTTACTTCGGAAAACAAAAAAAAAAGTAAAGAAGAAACAAACCAAACAAAACACAAAACCAAAACAAAATAAAAACAACAAAAACAAACCAGCAAAAAGCACCCTGAAATGGCAAGTTCAGATCAATGCTTTTGTCTTCCATTTTACCCAGGGATGAGGAGAGCAACGTTTGTAGCGAATGCTCTCCCAACGCGCTCCCGAGCAACGCAAACACGCCGCGGGGCTGGGGCCGTGCCCCGGGGAGCGGGCAGGACCGGCGGGGTTACCGGGGCTGCACGATACGGGCAGGCTTAGGAGTTTCTGACCTACATTCCCCGCAGCGGGATGAAAACCCTCCCGCCGCAGACGGAGCGCAGCGCGGCGGGCGGCCTCCCCCGCCGACAAGGGTGTGTTCAGGGGTGGGGAAAGCGAGCTGGCCGCGGGGAGGATGGAGGCTGGAGGCTGGCGGAGGCGCTGGCATCTGCCCGCCGCCACCCTGGCCCCATCGGCAGCTCCTCCTTCGCCGGGGACGGACACCTGCTGCGGGACAGCCGGACGCGCGGCCCGGCGGCGGCCTCGGCCGGGCGGCCGCGGGCGGATTTGTGCCGCTTCTTTCCCGAAACGCTAAACCCCGAGAAGGGTCTGAAGGGAGGGCGGCTCGGCGGCGGACCGGGGCGGGTTCCCCGCGGCGCCGAGCAGGCCGCGCCGAGCTAAGGGCCGGGCGGCCGGGCCTGCGCGGGGCGGGGGTCTCGGCGCCTCAGCCGCTAGGCCGCGAGGCCTGCGACAGCGGCGCGGGCGCAGCGGGCCCAACCCGCCGGCCCCTCCTCGGGGAGCGGAGCCAGGCGCCGGGCGGAGGCGGCGGATCCCCTTCACTCACCGCTCTCTATCTCGTTGCCCTTCTTGGCGGTGGCTGCGTTCCCCATGGCCGGGCCGAGGCGGCGAGGGGCGGGAAAGATGCCGGGCAGCTGCGGCGGGCGGGGACAGGGCTCGGCTGGCGGGGCGGCGCGGCCCGCGGGCGCGGCGGCGGCGGTTGGCTCCCCTCGCCCCACGCTGGGTCTCTGTGTCTCCGGCCGCCGCGGAGGAGGAGGCGAGCGCTCTGCCCCCCTCCCCCACCCCAGCACACGGCGGAAATGACGGCCGGGGCGGCGCCTCCTCCCTGCTACGCCGCCC